>PNEQ01104477.1:0-20612 GCA_003012365.1 Medauroidea extradentata
TTGTGTTAAACAAACAGTTGTTTGTATAACGTGATCAAGATGTCGGACACGCTGGCAACTTATTCGTTTTGGTTAGTTATGTTTTTGTTTCATTCAATATATAATTTCGTTAAAATGTGGTTATTAATAATAAACAATGTAACAAACGCAACCCATTAATTTTCTATCGGTTTAATAAACACATACCCAATTTTGTTAATTTTCCGTGATATATCATCATAACCCATTCTTTGTTCAACGGCTCTGCTGGTCTAGTGGTTATGGTAATAGACTTCCAATTTAGGTTTTCGGGTTGAAATCCCACCTCTGCCAAGAAATTTAACTTTGTGTATAAACATGCAATACATGATTAGAAACGTGAATAGTATCTCCGAAATAGGAAAATCGGCGAGAAATTAATTTATTCTCTATTTTAAACAACCGGACAATGGCAGGATTGTTACCTAAAATATTCTTATTGTTTCACTCAAACAAATGCAGCTTGGTAAGCACAAACATATTATTTAGTTCTACCAAATGTATATTTGTTCTGCCATATTTGAACGTACCATTTGTTTGAGGGAAGCCAATTATATTTTATAGTACCATTTCTTTTTCTCAGTGAAGACAGTCACAAGTGATGATCTTTACCAGAGATAAAGTTAGAGTATAGACCCCCTGTTTTCTGATTCATCGTTGTAATATATTTATTTACGCCGTTTTTTTATTATATAAAGTAAGGGTCCCCATTACGCTCATACAATACTAATTCTGCTAGATCAATACTGAACGTTTTTGATATATCTGTAAACAGCTCAACCTTGTCACATAACTAGAGCTAGGAAATGTTCGCGGGTTCGCTGACCTGTAGGATAGCCTCCAAGAATGTATATGTATTCAAACAGACAACATCTGTTCATTAGCTGCTCGCTGACACAGTCAAATGGGCCCGCAATTGTTACAATTTTATTCTTGGTTCATCGACTTTAAGGTGGTGTTAAATAAGTCGACGGCCAATTGTGAAAGTAGCACGAACTTACAGTTGCTGTAATTCTAGCCTGTGCCCTAAAGAAACGCGAATATTTCAGGTCTGTACACATCGTCCAATCATTAGGGGCAGGAAAATGTCCCTTAATCAATGACCCGCAGGCTAGAATCTATTGTCCTGTGCATATTCAAGCCCCGTATATTCGTTCATTGTCTGATGTTCCACTGAATATTAGCTCGTGAACGAATGGTTGGGGGTTGAGTGTGCACAGGACACTGCATTCTAACATGCAGGTCATTGAACCCGCAAAACTTTCCGGCCCCTAACAATCATACATACAAGGCTTATGGAGCTACTTAAAAAATCCCCGTCTCGACAGCAATAGGAAGGGGAATGTCATATACCGGACGAAAATTTCGTTTTACACTGTACAGATATGAGGTTAATTACCTTCTAGCGACAACTGAAATTACATTTACAAACATTGCATTTACTTCTTGAAAGAAAAATACATAAAACAGTATTCACAAATGTGTTACAAAAATCATATTTGCGAAGACTTGTTTCGTGTGTTTTACTTTAGGAAGATCATTATTCTCACCAGCTGACAAAAATAACGTAAAACAGTAGAACTGGTTTAATTGCATATTGAAAGTAATGCTTTAAATATCGATTTAAATTGAATAAAAAAATTATTAAATTGTGTAACACATCAATTATTTAAAACCTGCGAATTTATTATTTGAAAACTCTTCTGTGCATTTATGTAGGTTAAAACGTAAATATAAGTTAGCGAAAAGTGTGTTCCTTGTTAGGAACTCAACGTGCTACAGGTTACTGTAGGTTTTCACAGTCAAACTACCAACGTGCTTGATCACAGGAGATCAGCCTGGCCGCGACATCATGTATACAAGAAGTTAGCTCAGAACATACATTTACAGCGCAAACAAACTTAATTTACATTATTATTGCGACGGTCCCCTTAATGCAGCACAAGCTATTGAGTCGAGGAATGAGAAATAATAACTCAGGCAAATATTTCTAAATCAGTCTCGCGTACCGCCACGCCGCTCACAGAGGTGGAGAGAGTTGTACTTGCTGAAATAGATAATATAATAGTACGCGACGCTTGCCCTTGCAAATATTTAACGTGAGTATTTTAATTGAAATGTTTCGACGAAGTGGCCGGATAGTACGCCAACAGCTCCCTCCGCGCTCACCTTTACTTCTCTCTCAAAATCTCGACGACGACTCTTACATCTTAACATTTGGCGGGAAAAAGTCCCCAGTGTACAATAATCCTTGGGCACGCCTTCCAGCCAAAGGAAACCCGTGACTACCTAGCTCCGCCCCTCGTGAGCAAAACGTGGCGCTACCCTTGACCGTTGTTTATTTGTTTGTCCAAGATTAATTATTACACATTTGTTGACATACCCTTAATTGATTACAAAATATTATTTTCATTGATTAGCTATAACTATATTGACACCGATAATTATTCAAATAAATAAAAGTGATTCCCACTGCCAGGTTATTACAGCGGTGCTGTGTCAGAAAGGGGGGGGGGGATGGATGGAAAGAGGGGGGAGGGGGCTGCCGGCCGGCCCAGACCTTTTCTGACGGCAGACCACCCCCTCTCCTGACTCCGAGGCACTTGGTTTCCGTGTATTATTACTAAACTAATGCTAAACTACTTAAATCTAATATTACCACAAAATTATCATTAATTTCAGTACCAATGTGTCACGACGGTTAATTTGATACTCGACACGAGGTATCTACAATCACAAATTCCCTTTTCTTTAATTTACATAATTAAGTATACTGAGCTATACAAAAGATCCACTTTGGCTCGTCACAATATAAACGACAGAACAGGTGAAAGTGAATGCAGGCTAGGCCAACCACGTAACTTTTATTAAACGCATATTGAGCCTGCTGCACGGATAAACCTTATTAACCAGCATTACGTCAAACAACCTGAAGTCCTCATAGCAGGGTTCAATTACGTTAAATAGTATTTTGTTTAATGCTGTTTTAATCCTATGTGCATATTTGAAAAGTTAACATTGAATGGTAACAAGGGGACATGTTTCAAGTAAGGCAAACTAAATTTGTAACTTGCAAAACCACAAAATAAACTTTTATATGCCTCTGATACTACGCAGGCTACCATACAACATACAACATAATAAATTGCATGATACAACATACGCACTAACAAATAACATATCTGTATTATAATACAATCAAGATATAGGCAAAATTGTTGAAAGTTATTTTCTTTCGTGATCACACTAAATGTCTCGGATCGCATTTGTGTGTAGTTCGTGTATATGGGAGGAGGGCCAGCCAAAAAAACTTGTAAAAGGCTTGCAGTATTGAGCACTCGTTAATCGGTGACGTAATGTAGAGTTAAAGTGATGAGTGTCAGTTTCTTCTTAAAAGGAACAGAAATAATATGGATAGACAGAACTCACAGTTTTCCGCTGACAAACACGACGAAGCTGAGCCGATTTCCTTTGCTGGAAATCCTCATATACTCGCAGTCAAATTTGTAGCATTGGACGATTCCCTGCACCTCCAACAGTGCTGGGCTAATAATTCCATATGCTGCAGAATATTCCCAGGGTATTCGCTGCTCCCCTGGACACATATTTCATCAAGTTACTTTCCATAAAGTATACTAACAACAGCGCACGCCTTATCGATAACTTTTTGTCATTCACGGTTCCACAGTTCTTGCCAGAGTGTTCGCCGCTCGGGTCCCGTCAAAAACACACTGCCCTCTCCTCCCCACTACTCTCACTCGCCACCAGCTGTCTTGGCTGCCCCTCTCCCCTCAATCCCCTCCACAGTCTTACAGTCTCGACATCGATCAATACTTTGCCCGTAGGCGCGCACTTTAAAAGTTGTTTCAAAAAAACACAACACTTTAAAACTAATACTTTTAAAACAGCAAAATTTTGCTTGACTAGACATTATAGCAAAAAGTAATACTTTAATAGATCATTGAGTATCAGGAATTCACGCGTGAACTGTACAACTTAAGTATTACCACTAAGTACAATATTATTACACATATTAAAACATATTAAAACCAACGAATATATGGAGAACAAAATGAGGTAATTTTGTGGTGTGCCAGTTAGCTCCCAAATTCTATCACTAAACATATATTTATATTTTATAAATATACTAATGTGACTTACAAATGTCACAATATGGTTTTCTGTTATGAGTGTGTTTTCTTATAAATCCATAGAATTTCATTTTATAATACATGAAAAAGGGGCTTCAATTTAATTCAATTAAAATGTTACGTTAATATATTTTAATCAACAACAAACAAAAATGTACCTGTAATTATTTTTAAGCACGTATATATATGGTTTATACATATATGTATGTGTGTTTGTGTGTGTTTAGCCATTTAGGGAATAGATACTCTCTCTGGAAATTACCCTATATGGGCAATTTGGACCCGAAACCACTAAAGAACTTTATTAAAATTACTGTAAATACGTATATACAAGCGATAAATAAATAAATGAATAATTTGTTTAGTTAAACTTACCATCAAATATGTGAACATAATTTCGCAATCGCAACACATGTAACCACATTCGAAAACGAAAAAATCATCTTCCCAACGTATATTCGTGTATTCACGTAGGTACGTCATAACAAATCATTTCCTGTATAACATTAACGTCATGCACAAAGTGTACGTTCTTAACGCACTAGGGAGCAAATAAGGTGACATGTGCCGTCAGTTCTCTCATAGCAGTGGCACAGAACGTGTCAGAAGCGATATACGATAGCTTTTTATTGTTATTGTACCAACTATCGGAGCGCGCAGGAAAGGCTGCTATAGATATAGGTATAATAAATTTTTGTCTTAGTTTGAAATTTAGTCATGGTGAATTTTACAGTTTGACTAATGTTATAAGAAGCAAATTAGAGAATTTTAAAATAATTTTATAGTTTAGTTAGTTTAGTTATATTAAATATCATTTGTTCTGCCAGAGATACTGTAATTTGAAAATTAACTGAATACTTAGGAATGGTAACTGTGGCATTACCAACGTGTAAATTTCTTCACAAATTTTATTTAAGCCTACAAAAATTCAGCGCAGCCAAACAGTCACTTAAAGACCACGGTAGGTGTTTATTTTTTAACTTGTGCAAAAAGCTCAAAAATTTGAACGGAATGCTTTAAAAAAATTCAAGGCAAAAAAAACGTTTTTACGATGCACAATTCTATAAATGCGTCTTCAAAATAATGACCGACTCGTAAACATAAAGTATATGTTTCTTATTATTAAAAAAATTTGTGAAGCGTGAGGATTAAAAATATGAACACTATGACGTTTACTGATCCCAAAAATTAGGTACAAATTGTTATATAATTGAGAAAAACAATATAGGGAAACTTCGACACTAAAATTGTGTTACTTTGAAAGACTACTTTCATATCTCTTAAGTAAAACAACTCAGAAATCCTGACATACATAGTGAAAACGAGTTCGTTAAAAACTACGCTATGTAGCTTCTGTTATATACTATGTGCCATTAGTCAGTGGAACTCTAGCATAGTCGGTACCAAACTGATTTAGTGCCCATTTGCGCAAGCGAGTGTGAATTACAGAGAATGTATAAGTGCGTGCTAAATTTTCAGACATATATTACCTTTTTTTTCCGCAGAACTTCTCTGTTTCTTACCAGATATTGCATTTAAAATTGCATGTGTACTAATATTCATCTTTGTTTCCTATAAAAAAAAAACATACCTTTCAGACTATTCAAGCCTTGCTTCAGCCGGAACTTTGCATTATTACGTTATTATTTCCATTCATGTAACCGACAGACATACTGAGTATTGTGTGACTTTATATTTAAGGTTATTGTCTTAAGTATTTCTGGTATCGTAGATATTTCATATATCTGCATCAAAACAATTTAATAATTTTTTATAATTTCACGAACGTACAACCAATATTACATTACTAGAAGTATTAATTATTTTTCTATTGTATTATGATTTTTATCGTCTTCGGCTTTTAGAAGTAAAGTAAAAGTATTTATTTTATAAGTGACATCGTGGCGTTAAATATCTACTTTAAGTTTTTTTTAAATAGAACAGTTACTTAAAAAGTTATTAAAATAATGTTCCAGTGTTCTCGTCTTAACCTGGTTACGCATGTCCTATTGTTTCGTACTATCATATTCAAGTTTAACGTTGTTTGCTGGCATAAGTTCAACAACGTGAAATGTTAAAAAAAATCTTAGAATTAACGTGCATAATTTAATATGTATGTGCAAATTTTACTAACTTTATACACGCTGAATACACACTTCCTCTATCTCTTCTGCGCTGTAGACTTGTAACCCTTAATTCTAGGGTTTACAATACTAAAATAAAATTTAAGAAATAAATAATCACAGGTGCGACGTAAGTAATAGGAGTGAAAAATCAATTACAATATATAAATGAAGTATTAAAGAATTAAGTTTTTTCCATTTATTTAAATGGGCGATATTCTTAATTTTTTAATAAATTATGCCCTTATATGAATTACAAGTTTTAATTTTACACATGACTTGACAATAACCAGGTACACAGCTGCCACCCAGGCAAAGTAAACGTTTACAAACAATTATAACAGTATCTTCTGAAAAAAAAACCAAGTTCAAGTAAAATAGTCTCAGACTCTAGTAGGTATTGCACTTGTAGTCTAGGATGAGAATACCAGATTCCTGCACACCAATATCACAAGAAAGTTTTCCCGCTACAAACACAGAACATAGAGTTGCAATGTTATTCACCTGCTGGAAAAACAGGGAACTTCTTTTACGAGGGTACCCGCTCCTAGCTCGCCACAAATAAACTCTCTCGGACAAACTTTTAGGATTAAGTGAGAGGGTAGCATGTGGCCATGACTGTTACAATGGGCCAAGAAAATGTGTATTTAAGAACCATGCAATGTAAGCAAGCTAGTAACGTATAGAGCACTAATTCACTGCGACAACCGTATAATTTTAGTGTTTTTGACCAGCTATTTAATAAACAGTTTTTAATAATAGAAAATTTGTTACCTGCACAAGAATTAACCGGTAATATTATAAACGAGATTTGCAAGGAAGTAATACACTTGATATACCTACTTGGTTGCGATCACATTGCCATTCTAAATTTAAGTTTGGGAATCTATCAAAACTCATTTTAAAAAAAACTTTTATAGCAAATCTAAATTGAGAATATATATATCTGGCATAATTTTTTTAACGGTATAAATGTTTAAAATTCTTAAATGTATAAAAATAAGTTTCGATGGCTTAATTACAAAAATTCGAAAATGTTATTTTACAAAACTAGCAAAATTTAATAAAATTTTTTAACTAAAGTGATGGAGCAGTGGTAAAACACTCGCCTCGCATTCGGGAAGACCAGGGATCGATCCCCGGCTCCAGCTGTCCTGATTTCGGTTTTCAAGGGTTTTCCAAAATCACTGCAGACGAATGCTGGGATTATTCCTTAAACAAGCCCTGGATGACTCCTGTGTACTTCAATCACATCCTCGTGCTGTTTGAGGGAACGTAAGGCATCCAAATAAATACATTAAGTAAATGCAGCTTTTATCACGTGATAGCCGAACGCTTTCTAATTAGTCTGGAGTCATTAGTTATATCTGGCTTAGGCATGAACGTATAAATACTTGAATTGTTTATTCACAATGTCAGCTGAGCTAAATGCTACAAAGAATAAGTAAATTATACATGAATAAATAAATCTTATATTTTATAATGTTTCTTCTGTAATTGTTACCTATTGTATTCCTTTTTAAATAGTTTGCAAATCACTCATTTTTACGAACGTCTCTGCGTTTGCACTGCTTCTTGACATTTATGAACAACCAAGAATAGAATAAAACTATTGTGTCAGTTATTTTTATTATTTTTAAGATCTTGCAAAACGAAACGTCACTGTCAGCTTTATAATATCAGTATATCGTTATTGTTAACTAATGGTGTATCATTGGTACGCGAGAACAATTGATGCGGTGTAAGTTACTCGGACGAATCAGGACAAGCAAGGGAAAAACTACTACATAACTTAAGGAACGATACTTGTATTCTCTCGAAGTATATTTACAAAGTGATAGAAAACCTAACTCAAAACGACTCAAATCAGAGCCGAACTCAACTTCTCCTAAAAGAGATTTAAGTAATGAACTTCATTTGTAACAAATTTGCATTCAATATTCAGTAAATATTTAATAGTAAAACACCTAGTCGTCAAAGAAAACAAGTTTGGCAATCTGGTGTCAGTATGCATTATAATAAGTCTTAGTCTATGAACATTGAGTTTTACTTCACGAAAAACTATAGTACTTAATAATTAAGATCAATTTTCTTTTAAAAACTAAACAAAAAAACTGGAGGAAAACCCCTTGGTAAAGAATTATATTAGTCGACTTGCATTTCACTACGGTCGTCCTGATTCAATTACCGACAAATTTATTCAGGTGTTATTTTTTGTGCACGTTGTAGTTAACCGGTGGGTTTTCTCGGTGTACTCCCATTTCTCCAGTAATGCATTCAGTTGCTTGTATCTGCTATTGCAGTTAATTTTCTGCATCTGTTCATTGACAGGACAAACAATAACACTTGCTGTGCGCTAAATACATTATTGTTTTACAGAAATGTTCACTTAATTTCGTTAGTTAATACGGGAAAAATTTGCACGGTATACTATGAACAGTAAATTATTTTCCAGAAAAAAAGACATTATCGCTTTTCAAGCCATGTGTAATAGTTATACAGCGATTTTGAAATTTTTTTAACCAACATAATAGCAATTTCGAATAATATCTACGCTATTGTGATAATAAATTATAATGATTTGTATTTTAATGTTATCGTAGCAGTAAAAAAAAATTTTTGCTCTTAAATTATTAAAAATTTAATTTTCAAAACGGACCAAACATAAGCAATTTGTTTGGCGTACCTATAGTGAATTATTTTGCAAAACACGTATTTACATTTATTTGTGCATAGTAGAATTGGACACGGTTTCAAATTTTCAAAGCATTCCATAAACAACATTGAGATATTTGTACAAATTTTATAAGTAATCCTAAGAGTTCTGGGTGAAAAGTGCATAGAGCACATTCTTACATTGTTCACGTTTGTTTTAACTGTTCGTTCGTATTTATATAACCATTACTTTTGTAGCTCTAACCATTTGAAGCAAACATTTATAGAAACTCTGATCTAAAACACCGGATATGTTACGATCATAATTATTACAAACTGCCACTTCACAATTGGTATTATTTTCTTATTATAATACAAACAATTATGCCAACGGCCTAAGAATTCTTTCACGAATGTAGTATAAACGCGGTCATCTTTCACAGGTTTATAGAGGTGGAAGCGAGCCAGTTGTCTGTGCAGTGACGTCATGCCAGTGTTAGGTGGAGAGAAGGCAAAATTATTGAATCATGGAAGTGCGGAGTGACCTCCCTGCATGATAATGGATAATTCTACCTGATTAAAATTTCCAAGTGAAAAATAAAGTTTCGTCTCTGTTTCGATACTGTTGATTATCGTGTTTATTAAAAAACAATTTAATTTAAATTTACCCTAGAAAGTGTAATTTAAATGTAAAAGTCACTGATAAAATGCGATAAATATACGGTAGGGTTAAAAAATTAAACAAATTTCAGGTGAAAAACAAAAAAAGATATTTCGATAAGAATTGATTTCTAAAAACGTATTTGACATAGTTAAAAACAAGTATATGTACTGATATGTTAATTTTAAGTAAAATCATGTATCTATAACTAAACCAGTTCCTTTGCGTTTACTACAAAACATGGTCGTAATATTTACTTGTTAGAATATTTCAAGAGAATATAATGCTATGACAAAAGTAGATTTTCATAATGCCGTTGTTCAAATCGGGTCTTCTAGTGAAAGTTGTTTTGATGACCCAAAATTTCGGAAAGCTATGAAAAACTATTACTCGGAATTCAAAAACAGGTATTCTTCTGTGTTCCAGGGTATTGCTTGCACAATTTTTGTAAATTTTTTGTACAGCCAAGCATCATCAGAAATCTGCACAAAAATTATTTGCTGTTATAATATGTCACAAGTAAATTAAAGGAATATTAACGTTTACCCAACCCCTTTGCATAAAAGACCAATAAGGAAACTATTAATGGAATTACACGATATGCGTAATAAAATTCACGCATACTTAAAATATCTTCATTTCATTTTTACAGCCTGGAGTTAACCATAAAACTCGTTTATTTATTGGTCCAGCTTTCATCATATGAACAGTAGCAAGTATGTGTCTATGTTTCCATGCAAGCAAATTGCATAGCTGTAAAACTGCTGTAAACAACGCTTCGTTCTACGTGGACAATTCTTTGTGAAGCAATTTACCTTTTACGACGGCACGAACATAAATATTCTGTTATCCAAGTAATGCCCAAGCAGATTTTTTTTCCTGTAAAAAGTGCAGTACCGTGCAGCTAAAGGCAACGATAAAACCTGTAGCCGTGTCATAAAAATATCCTTTGTTTGGTACGGCGGCTCCAAAACTCTAACTGAGCAGGCCTGAACGTCATTTGCACAATATCGGTAAAGCGTAAGTTTGCGTGCCCAGAAGCAATACATCTTGGGATACCAGATAGTCGCTGCAGGTCCGCTGGAATTTGTAACAGCTAAGAGCGACTCACTCGCTCCCAACACATATCATCTAAGCCTCTATGTGCCATTCAATGATTGGTGTACAGTCGTCTAGCAGATATCTCACCTGTTTGAGACACCCTAGTGACATATTAAATATAAAAATTTGTTGTAGGCACCTGTTCTTTATGTAGATACTTCATCAAGATATTCATGTTGAAAAAGAATCATATAAAGAACCAATTTTAGGCACTTTCGGCAGCGAGAGAAAAATATGTAAATACTGTAGTACTGGTAGACCTGAAATGTTACTAAACGTGTACCATTACTAGAATACTTTTTTCTAAGCAGACACCCTTAATGCGCAATGAGTAGATACCTGAAAAAAAACTGTTTTTCTTTTGGCCCCAAGCTGTAATTCCAGCAACTGTGAGTTCGTGCCACTTTCGTAATTGGCCCGTGACTTATTTGACACATATTGGAAGTGTCTTAGCCAATAGTACAGAAGTAACCAAATGCAGGCCCGTATCACTGCGTCACGGAGCAGCCAGTGAGCAGATCATGTCTGCTTGAATACACACATGTTCTTGGAGGCTAGCCTACACGTTAGTGAACACGCGAGTTTTTCCCGTCTCTACCAATGAGCAACTGTTGTATACACATCGGAGTGCCCTAAGAATGTCTTCATATAGCTCGGCTGTTTGGGCAATAGAGTGCGTTGTAGATAAATGAACGCTGAAAACGTCAATTGATCTCTACGCATTTTTGAAGCCAGTATGGATAAAATACTAAATGGCAATCCTAGATAACGGTATTTGCCAACTATATGAGGAAATATTTATCCAAAATTACTAATTCGTTACGCGTGATCTCTTGCACCGCAGTTAAATGGACGAGGTTCCGGCGTCATAGATTGTGCCTCAGAAGTTCGTAACACTGGAAACTATTTTGTTTAAAACGTTGGCTAAAACGATTGTCTAGGATTGCTATTATTTAATTTTCGCAAATTGGCTTCAAGAAACGTACTGTTATGGAGTAATGCGGCCGACGGGCGTAGAATTTGAGCGAAAGATGGTCTTGTTCTCGTCTGAGAAGGCACACTAAGGGTTGGAAACCAAGGGGTGATTTACCGGAGGGGATTACGTGCGAGTTCAGAGCAGAAAAAGGGACAGAAAATACGAAAACACGCTCTTCTTTAAGTCAGTATTCTCACAAACATATATGTTACTACAGGGTTTCAATACGTATGTATTCACAAAGGACACAGATTTGTTACTATAAGAAAATTATAATACAAGAATATGAACATAAATAAATCGAATTATTTTACAGTACTAACCTTGTCGCGGGTTTGTCGCGTGGAGTTTTTGAAACAAAATCTATGATGTCTGCTAATGAGATATTGAGGACACGATGAAAACACATTATATAAACATTTCGCCCTTGAAATATAATTATATCTCATCATGTTTTTGACATATCAAGTACTTTGGGAAAATACATTTTTCCCTTTTTCGCCCCTTAGTAAGTGCCTAAGCCACAGGGAGAAGCCACTTCAAATAGAAAATTTATTCTTCTGGCAATTTCCATTAATATGTGGGTATATAAATTCACAGCAATTCCCCATCGCCTTGCCCTGTACAGGATTCGACCCCAAAACCGCCTTCCAGTTTTCCAAACAACTACGCAAAGATAGGACGTCAGAACTGTAAAGAAATAAAATAATTTTAATATATGCAGGCCCGTCCCAAAATAAGTGTACGTCTAATATTGCGGCAAAGAGTAACCACTTTAAAATAATGCCCTCGTGATCATAGCTGCTGTTCTGGATATATGGAACATTTTTCATCTTTCCATCCGAATTTTGAAAAATCATGAAATAGCTTTTTAGGTATTTACGTAATATTTATAAGATACAGAGGACTAACTGAAACTACGTTTCATTTTCATTGTTAAAGCCCTTAGAAGTTAAATTTCAAAAAGTTCTGAAAACAATTTTTGATGATATGCACGGGCTTCATTCCAAAGTAAAAATCATCTCAATATCTCAACGGGTTTAAGAATTTATCTAGGATTAATGGAAGACTTATTTCACGGCTTTTCTTCCCATAATTGTTGAATTTCGGAAAATTGAACAATAAAGGAATATTAATTTTTATAAGCTTCATTCTGAAGCAAAAACAATCTCGATATCTCAAAGTGTTTTCGCGCTATCGACGATTAATTGAAACACGTTTTACCCCTTTTAAATGGTTGAATTTCGAAAAATCTGTTCTTTATGGGGGCCAACGGAGTATGAGGAAACCACCCTTAAAATTTCATATATCTAGGCCCAGCGGTTTGGGCTGTGCGCTGATGATTGAGTGGGGTACATCAACTTATACATTAAAGATTTCGCTGGTCAGAAATTTTTGTAATCGTATTTCTATTCCAGTATCAAAACTTCGACTATAGTAACAAAGTTACGACTATTTTATTTACTTCAATAAAAGTTTTGAGAACCAAGCGTACACAGATTATCTTGAAATAGTGCAGCTAATTTATTAACTAAGGAGGCTCCTAAAGGGCTGCGGTTTGGTGAGTGGAGCATCGACGGCAAAAACTTATTCTAACTATTATAAATTTATTATAATATACATATATATGCACACACGAAAGAGTATGAGCCCGTTTCAAATAATAATCTTTTAGGACCGTACCTTACCAGCGTTAATAGCTACTTGTTTTCAATGCCGCATTGACGAAAGTAGCAATAGTATTACCCAGGTGCCGATTACACTGGTGCTTTCAATGCCAAAACAATCCACGTACACTAAGCAGTGGCAGTTGGCATCAAAACCACACGCTGTAATTTCGCAGCCGTGGCAGCACTGGACCCCTACACTACTGAGCGTTGTCATCGCATTTGTAACGGGACGCATGATCGAGCTATTACTGTCAACTACCTTTGGTGTGTGTCAAGTCTTTTCTGTATTGTCTTTGTTATTATCAACCTAATATATCTACTTAATCTCGTTTATTATGTTCTGCATACGGATAGTTATTAAGTAACTGAGTGACATCCCCACTTTATAAGGTAGAGTCAAAGAACTTATGTTGCAGACGATTCAGAGTGAATTACTGAAAATAGGTCGGAAATGCAATGAAAGAAAAATGGAGTGGATTGACTCCTACAAAGAAAAATATATAAGGTCCGGTTGAAAAACTAAACACCGAGCATGTTCACCACAGTCTGTCCTCTCGTATTACATATATCATATGTTTCTAAATAGTTTAACCAACCCACACATCCTTAATTTTGTGCCCACCTTGAAAATTGTTTAAGCGGCCTCGACAATGTTTAAAATATTGCGTGATATTGTGTTAACATCCTATAAAGGTTATCAATGTAAAGAATATTTTTTAATATAGTTCTCAATAATTGAGCTCCTTGCATCAAAAAGTGGCCAAAACGTGAGTATTTAAAGTAACTATCTTATATTATCGTGTATGTGCAGAGAGCAGCACACCTGATCCTTTGATATTGCATCATAAAATGCTACAGTTATTACAGATGAAAGTCACTAGAGGCACGTTACCGACGAGAAGATGGTGTGCTTGATAAACTTCTTGAGCCAAGAGGCTAGGCTGAAATATAATGCTCATGCATGCGTTGCTCTTACGCATGACATACATCGGTATACGGTCGCGTTAACTTTTAGCTATGATGTTCTGTTTCTTTCTGCTACAGGTCTCTGTTACAGGAGAGCAAACAGTGGCGTATGGTGGTCGTGTTCCAAGGCATGCAACATAAGCTCCGACTATACACTTTGATCACGTGGACTTAATGTGCCTACCTGTCATATCCAATAAATAGAGCCACGATTTTATGGCGAAAAGATTATTGCAACATTTGGTTTCGATGCGTCGTGTACACACCTGCAGCTCTGCTAAATCGTCTGTGGTTCGATGATTTTACTCTCACTGGCCTTGGCAAATTATAGACGTACAGACTCACAATAATCTTATTCTGATTGGTGCATTAAAATGAGAAACGTGTCTGAGCAAAGACACGCTGCCAACAACCTTGAAACAGAACTGCCGATGTGCACGTGAGTCACTGAAACAAAGTGGGGCAAAAATCTTTTCGCGACAAAATCGTGGCCCTACCAATAAACATGTGTTGTGAATACCGAGGTGTATTACTGCACAATACGTTCCTTGTCTCTTATACGCTACAGGCTTGAGACTGTACGTATCTCTACCAGTCTAATGGGTCCACAGACAACTCAGAGTTGTGTATAGTCACTGCTCAGCACCGCATGCCTTGGAACACGACCACGATACGCCACTGAGAGCAGAAATAGCCAAACGTGAGTTTCATCTTCGTAAAACATATGTGCTGCAGCTAAGGAGGTTCAGAGAATAATGAATTACGCCGCTCATCAAGACATTGTTACTAAGAGTTGAGTGCTGCTAGTGAAATTTATATTTTATACGAAATCAACTAATATTGCTATTCCAAAAGTCGACGGTAGCTCTGACTTAAAGAATCGACAAGTGTCGTATCAAGTATCAACGACTTCTGTTACTCACGGTACATTATAATAAATTTGAAAAGTTGAGAATGATAAATTACCAGTTGGCTATGTATATAAAACCGAGAATTTTGCAAATTTAATCTGAATAAGTTATGTTTCAATCTTTAGAACACCGTAATTACTTTCGAGATTGGGTCGCTAATACTGAAACACCTCCTTGAGGACTGTAAACCAATAACATACCTGCATTTTAACTCTCACCGACTCCCACGCTACCTTGTCACATGTAAAACTGTCCACTCACTGGAGCAGCAACCAATGTACAAGTATCTGAGGACATAGTGTACACAGGACTGTGCAGTTCAGCCGGCAGGTTGGCAAACCTGCAAAATATCCGTGTGTCCACTTATCTATCTTCACAAGAACGTCTTCAGAAACTCTGTTTAACTGTTTAAGTTGTATAACCTAGTCAGTGTGAAAGAGAATTTAAATTAAAACAAACGAGGAAAATATAACATTGAATGTGCAACTATTTTAAAACAATATACAGCCTTCGTTACGCCGGATTCACTCGTAGATATGTTGTATACATGGATAACAATTACTTCGTTGAATTGTAGTTATGTCGACATACACCGCGAATGCGAAAAGGAACCATTCAGTAAATCGTAATTTTAGCAGCTATTACGATGTATTGTTTAGTAATAAATTAATATAAAATACTAATATATATATATATATATATATATATATATATATATATATGTGTGTGTGTGTGTGTGTGCGTGTGTGTGTAAAGTACGAAGTGAAATACATGTTATAGTAGAAATAAACTATTTTTTTATACTGATAATGAATTACTGGTTACCCTGAAATAAAGTCTGTAAGCTATAGCTGTCATCAATCTGGGATATATAATATGCATCTATAGTTTCATAGTTCAATTTTATTTGCAAACAATCCGATAGGTACTCAATAAAGAATAAATAAAATGTTCTCATAACTTTTCTGTGTACTTAACAATGCAGTACTTACTTACCTTCGTGTAAATTTTTCTGTGTACTAAATCATTTAGTGCTTAATATTATTTTGTAAGAAATAATTTGTAAACTACATAGAAATGAACGCCGTTAGTTCTTAGAAGTAGCTTTCCCGTATTGGGATTCTATATGTTATACGTGTAACTATGAACCGATACGCTCCGCTATGTAAAGTACAGACGTGTCGAGAAGAACCACGCTATCTTGTTCTCGTAGATTTGCAACGGACGTTTACACCGTAAACATTAAAATTTTAATTAAAAATTATGAAAGTCATTCAAATATTTATAACTATGGATGAAGAAATGATGCACTTTCAAGGCAGCCATGCAAATGTTTTAAACTACGTAGATTATTAAACTTCTGCCGCGATTGGTTATTCGAATAAGTAAAATATTACGCTATTTCACTGGCTAGAACACGACAGAGTAACATGCAAGCTCTAAATTCCGATATGTTCATTAGTTGCCCTTTCAGATTGATTCTTTAATTGAGGGCGTCATTTGTTCAGATTTCAACAATTACCTCCTAATTCCCGGCAAATTTGGATACTGGATATTCGCATGTGGGAATCGTGCCGGATGACGTCGCTGGTCGGCGGTTTTTGTCGGCGATATCCCGTTTCCCCCACCCTTACCATTCTGGCGCTGCTTTATTTTAGGGCATCACGGCATGTCATCATCCGGGCAAGCACATGCATACTAGCTCCCAATCTTAGTAAATCTGTAGTGGTGTGATATAACGGAAACCAGAAAGTATAGCAACTATGTTCACATTATGGAATTGCTTATTGACTACAGTCGTTTCTGTCTTATCTGGTTTATGTCTTCCATTTTTTTTCTTGCTAATTTTCTCGTGTTTAGACCAGTTACGTCATTGTGGATTTTATGAGCTACATTCGCTAGCAATGCGGTAAATCCACCAAATTACTTAAGTTTATCGTACACCCCTCATTGCAAAAATCATTCCAATATTGCGTGGATATTAGTATTTAAATTATTACAGCTATCAGTATGAAATGTTTAAAAATACTTCAGTTGCAACAAATCCCTTTCAATTCCAAGCACATACATAGGTCATCCGGGATAAAAAAAACACTAGACATTTCTGCATATAAATCAACATTAACAATAGTTGCCTTACTTGTTGTACGGTTGGCAGTGAATTGCCGAATGTAGTTCTGTGTATTTTTCTTTTTTGAACGCAACAATACTGAAATAAAATCAACTAAATTCAACATGTTTGTGTTTAATATGAATAATAAACTTTTTTTCATCAAACTATGTACGTTCCTACCGACACTACAATTTATCTTAAACGCACCAACATCAAGTGACATGCCCAGAGAGACTCGGCATTCTCCGTTATTAGCCGTTACGCGCGGAAAGATACGAATTGGCTGAAAAATAGAAATTTATCAGGGCTTTTCTGAGTGTTCACTTTATCCCGAACCGCCTGTATATATATATATATATATATATATATATATATATATATATATATATATATATATATATATATATATATATATATATATATATATACATACATATAGGGTATATATATATGTGTGTGTGTGTGTGTGTGTGCTCAAAAACGTGATTCACAAAATATTGCTGTTTTCATTAAATTTTACACATCATACACGTGTGATGTTAAAAGATTTGAATGACTAATGGGATACCAAATACCAGTAATTTACAAAATTACAGGTACACCCTACTGTGATCCAAAATTCAACCTAAAATATACCATCAAACGAGTATGGCTATTATTATCTTTACTTATCTACCTCAACACACATTATTACTATTAGTTGTAATAAATTGTCTTCGTAATGTAAAATACAACTGTGAACAAACGAAGAAATGACAAGTTATGAACAGTTTTCTAATAGAAATGGCTATCCTGGGCAGCAAAGTATCTATTGAAATTTAAGAGCTGACCTTAACCATGGTACAGCCATGCCTCGTAAATTAAAAGTTGTTTGGGCGAGTTTACAATGTTTTAGAGGGTCACATATGTCTGCAATGTCACAACGCCTTAAAACGAAGTAGAGGATAACGAGTTTTCTTGTTTCAGCACTGCTTAGTAAATTACGAATTTCGGCACGGAAACTTTTAATTAATCTGACATTCCAACAACAGCTAAGGTTCTCGTTAACAGTTGCAAGCGATCGGTGTCCCGCAGCTAATGAGTTTCAGAACAACGTTACTAACTGCTACTAGCCGCTCACCGTGATCACAGAGCAAGAAAACGTACAGAAACGAAATGGCAAGCGTCTCTGGTTGGTCATTGTCACAACGAGTCTGTAGACATGGACTTTGTATCCGAATGGTAACTGTGCGCTGCAGGCAGTTACGTACTGTTCGGGTTCTTCCTTGTGTGTTCTCCCTCAGCTGTTAATTGGCGGTACCGAGTGACCTTCGGCCATCGTGTGGCACTTGTTCGTCATAAATTCGATAATTTCGTTTATGGAAACAGTATCCAGCGACACAAACCCTAAGGGATTGGAAAAATAAAGTTTTTGCGATAGTATATATATATATATATATATATATGTATATATATATATATATATATATATATATATATATATATATATATACATATCACCATTTAGTTTGGCAGTTTTATCTACAAATTTGAAGGCAAGAAACGACACGGTATCGACTGAAATGTCAATTAACAACAATTTGTTTAGTTCAATTATTAGCTATGATAACTGTTATTCTATGCTAAATAAGTGTTTAAAAAATAGCCAACATGGCGAAAATCATTTTAAACAAACCTGCCGAAAGGATTTCAATAACTGCTCTCGTTTAGGTTAAAAAAAAAAAGGTTTTCGCGAAAACAGCAGACACAGGGATGATGGGGTTTACGAGGCGTGGAAAGGTACGATGTCCAGCGGGCGAATGGAATACTCAATCATCAATAAAATCTTAACTAGTCATAAAAATTCAATTAGATTTTATGACGAGTAGGTATTTTATCGACGGGCTTTTATTTATATAGCACTATGCGGTAGTGTGCATTACTTTCGAATAAAATATTAAAAACTTTTTTTTTGAAAAATAAAATATACAAATACTGGAAGTTGTCATTTTTATAATTGATAATATGATAATATCTGGGTCTCTATAATAACCGAATTTCGAAAATTCTCTTGTTTTCATTTAATAATAAAATTACTTTCCGAAAACATCTGCGCGAGACGTTTACAGATGTTGAAATTACTTTCAAACCAAAATCATACAGATAAGGAGTTTGTTTCATGTTAATGTCAAACTGATTATTTTAGTTTCATTATAGTTTGAGGTGGCGTGGTGGTCGAGCGGGCAGAGCACTCGCCTCCCACCAAGGCGATCCGGGATCGATTCCCGGCGGGGTCGGGCGCCGGATTATCGTATGTGGGAATAGTGCTGGACGATGCTGTTGGTCGGAGGATCTTCTCGGGGATCTCCCGTTTCCCCTGTTCCTTAATACCTGCACCGCTCCATACTCACCTCGTGTCGCCCCTCACCAACGCCAAAGACCTCGGTGTGAAGCGCTGATCAAATCTCCCACATTACAGTATGAAATTTTAACCATTGCGGTTTATAACTTCTGCTCACTTCGTTGCTTGCTCTTTGTCTCAGATACCCTTTTCGTCACATATTGAATATATTTTAAAGATACATTACATTGCTCTTTAACATTCGTGTACACTGTCTAGTACAAAGATATTATATAAGAACAACAACTTTATTGTTACATGGCAAAATTGAACGCTGACGTTTTGCAGGCGAAGATAGACTAGGGCTCTATAAAGACTAGGTATAATCGTCCGCCATTTTGGGTCTTTCGCAGGTACCGCTAGCGAAGTCATGCTCACGCGCCCGAAAAATCACAGAAACCTAACTCATCACCAATCGAAAACTATTCGGTCAATCGACTTTAAAAAAATTACAGAGTATAATTGAACTATCTTGTCAATGACGCTATTCATTAATATTCTTTATGACAGTTATTTACTATGTAAAAAAAAGTTTAATAATGGCATGAAAATTTTTGACCGGGAAATGCAGGGTAAAATATAGTAAGCGAGAAACTTTTTTGTTTTACGAGATAGATGGGGGGTATCAGTGGACGAAACAGAAAGGAAGTATAAAGTTAACATTTATGCCCCTCTTGACGAGTTTCGTGAATCGTTGTTGTTTTGGCGGCAGGTTGAAGACAGAATATCTCTGGCGCGCGGCGCCGCGCCGTCTAGCTCAACGACCTGACTACGAATTATAGCTTGGTTTGTCTTCATAGTATTTAAGACTTTGATTTTATCTCTACATTTTGTATTTATTATAACGTATTCAACATTCAATAACTGATTATAGGGCTATGTACAAA
>PNEQ01104478.1:0-20607 GCA_003012365.1 Medauroidea extradentata
AAATCTCCCGTTTCTCCCGTCCTCATTAGAGGCACTGCTCTGTATCCAGCTCATGTCACCCCTCACCGGCTCTAAGCTTGTCCCGTGGCGGCTGCGTCCTCTATGCTTTTAACATTTCACAACTTTGTCATATGCTTCAAATATAAACATGTTCTGCTACTAACGTGTGCGTGCAAAATATCAGAGAAATTTCCTGTCGTAATCTATTACAAGGGATGCTATAAATCTCCCTCACTGCAACCTTACATAATACCAGATAACACCAAGACATGTCATCAGAATTCTTGTGTGTATGGGATCCAAAACCAAAAGGTGTTTTCATAAATCCAGTGACGAAGAGTAACATCTTTTGAATTATTAATCCATATCCATGCTCATTTTGCCGGAATTCTGGAACATTTTACTTCCATTTACACACCTGATGTCAGATTTTAAGGGGAGGGAGGGAATGAAATAACTTGTCACGTAAGCTACATTCCTATTCAAAAATAATCTCGTTATCTCCATGGGTTCACGAATTACTGAGAATTATTTGGAAACACATTACATTTCTTAACGGCCTTTTGGGTAAAATTTTGAGGAAAAAACACTATGACATTTCTTAACGGCCTTTTGGGTAAAATTTTGAGGAAAACACACAATGAAAGCAGGTTTTTTTATTTTTAAGTATTTATGAAAGCTTGTAAGAATCAATTAGATATCTCAGCAGGTTGGAAAGTATTCGTTTAAAATACATTTTAAGTTTTTCAACCTTCATTTAGAAATTTGAAAAAATCTAAAAATATTGTAGTATGTATATGAATACACTATACTTTGAAGCAAAAATAATGTAATCTCGCAAAACTCATTTACTTCCTGTCACCACTTTAATTTCCCAATTTAGAAAAATTCCTTCTTGTTTGGAGTTCACGGCATGAGGGGAAGTCACCTTGAAAATTTCGTGTGTCTAGGTCCAGAGGTTTGGGCTGTGTGTGTTGATATGTCCCTAGCCACGCCGCCGTGTCACTCGTGGTGCATGCGATACTTATAGAGATAAGTAATCTCACTACCCACACTCTTCGCCTCTTTCCCCCCTCCCTTACCCACCCTCTTTGAGTTTAGTCTGAGTAGGGAGAGTCCGAACGATGAGAAGGGCGAAGCAGAAAAGAACAAAGAAAAAAGCTACATTTCAGGTGGTTCAAGCGGTGGCCGCTAGATGTCATAGCGCGCAGCGAAGAGCAGTACATCCTCACTCTACAAAGGCTCGCTGCCAACTGACTGCCGATATCCGGTTCCCTGTGTTATATACGATCTAACTGCGCGCTGATAGCATACAAGTACGCGTTTGTGGACGGTTTAGGCCTGTTTGCGGCTTACTCCCACACATGACTGATTTTCAGCGTGCACCATTTCCCTTAAGTCACAAACAAACATAGGCTTATTTTAACATTTTCCTTAATTGCACAAAAATCTAAACAAAGTTTCCAACCACACAGCTTTTTCAGAAAATAACTGTGTGTTGCACGTATACTGCCCACACATACACATAACAATGAATATAGCAAATCCAATGGTAGGCACATTACTGTTATCTGCAGCAATACAGCAATACTGTATGAACAGACTACTCCATAAGTTATGCAGCTCACTCAAACATAAGACTGCTCACTTAAACATAAGACTACATAATAACTGTTATATGAAAATAGAGAACATGTGAACTTTGGCTGAAGTAAAGACATGGTAAACTGAACCATATTTAACGACATACGCCACTGCCAGCAATGGTGTATGTTCATAAAAATAGTTCAGTTAATAACACCAACCCAATGCAGGAATTGTTCAAAATCACATAAAGACATGATAAATAAGTAAATACCTCTTTTTACAGCTCGTACACTTGAACGGTGTCTCGTCACTATGTATGGTCAAATGTTCCTGAAGAATGCCTTTTGATGTGAAGCTGTGTCCACACTGGTCACACACAAATGGTCGTTCTCCAAAATGAACAGCCTTCAAGTGCGCTGACACTGCTGATTTGCTGCTGAACCTGTCATGATAACCACCTGACATTCAATTCATTTTAGTACTGCTACAAAACTGTTTGATAATGTAGCTGAACAGGTTCTGTGTAACTCTACAATTAATTTTGTGTACTTGGTTTTCGAATTCTGATAAATATTACACAGATAAATACTGAATAAATAAAAATTGTTTTCAGTTTCATCAACAATTGAATTAAGACATAATTTTTCTGTGCAAAGACTAGTAATGAAATATTTTGATACTGTAAAATGGGTGAATAGGGACGCTGGGGCAAATATGGACAAATTTGAAACAGATTCCTGGCTTAGACTTTTATCTTAAATCAAATCATATTTAAATACAATTACTCTTTGTAAAATTATTAATGTGCAAACCTTTAGGATAAAAAATTCGGGGTTTTAAAACAGCATACTGGAAATTTTGATTTGAAATTTTGTCTCTACTCTCCCCATTTTACCGTATGTCTGTTAAACACTTGTGAATTTTCGTTAGTGGAAACATGGTATATACCAGAGACAACACTTGGTCATGCATCTTGCTTCTTTTACTATGCAATTTAACCCTACACTAGGATCAGCTAACATGTTTTAAGCCTTCAGGCAATTTTCAACACACAGCTTGTTCCTCACAGAACATCCCCTCTAGTTGTGCACTGCATTAGCAAAACTGCATGGTGGCAAAGATTTTACAAAGAGGAAATCTGTAGCTGAACTCCCTGCTGCCCTGCGATGGGCAGCTATAATATATCTAGTGGTATTATTATTAATTAATTTTAACTCTTGTGAGCTATCGAACTATTTCCCACGAGTAATTCATACTAAAACATGAACTATATAGCTGAATTTTTTAAACAAGAAATTGAATACAGTAAGAACTCGATTTATGCCATACAGTTTTATGACATTTTGGATTAATGTTGCTAACAATTGCACCACTGGGTTCATAGCCCCTCTAAAAACCATTGGGTACAATTTACTATCACTGCTAAATTGTATGTATATTTCTCTCAGCGGAGCAATATTAAATAAAGAAAATATGATTAATGGCAAAAGGTTTAGCAGGCCATACCAGAGAGAAAATGAGCACATTACCTAACAATATATATAAAAAGAAATTTAATCTAAAAATATATTTTCAATATTCAAAACACGCGTTACACAAAATACCTTTAGTTAAATTAATACATGTGATATGTCATTTTCCAACAAACATGATTGTAAAGGACAAACTACAAAAATATCTTATATTTGTCGTTTACATTTCCACCTTATTTAAATTAATGCTAACAATAATTCTTGTGGCCTGAATGGCAAACTTATGTCTCCTAAAAAAATATTAACAATGATAACTTCAATACTACACAACTTGTGCCCTCAGATGTAATTGTCTTGCCTGAGGGCCACATCTAATTATACTTTTTTATAACTGTAGATTACCCTTTGCCCTCTCCCCATACGAAACACTTTAACCTTTGGAAGGGGTAAATATTTGTTTTACATTTAAAAGCATCCAATTAACTCAAAGTCTTTAAATTGGCACATTTTTCCCTTAAAATTACAAGTTCGCAAACTCGTCTTCTGCTGTAAAGGCGCCATCAGGTTCTGAAATAGTAGGGAGCCAATCATAACTTGCGAGCTGTGACGTCAATCCAACGTGGTCCCAGGGAGGCCTAGCAACCACCTTGTACTCATAGTCATAAGTCAAATTTCATGAAGCCAGGTTGCAGCTGATTCCCTAACTCACTGACGGCCATGCAGGAGACATTGACGTCGAACATCGCCTTGCTGCCCGCAAGATAAGCCACAATACACACCGGCCCAATACCAGGGCCATCATCGATGACAAGAATACTATTGATAAGGAGACACAGCAATGTCTCCTAAACTAGCTTAGTTTTTAGGCCATCTAGCAGATTTTAAGCTTCAGGCAACGTACATACTGGTGTCTGCTGAGACAAGTTGGAACCGGGACCAGTTGACCAGCATGAGATGTAGTCAATGTGGGTCACATTTGCGTACCAATTTTCAATTTAAATTTTCGCAGATTCAGAACAACGTTGTTTAGTTTCCCACACCTTTTCGGTTCTCTTTTTAGTTAGCCAAAACACCATACATAAATCAAGGACTATACAGTTGTTTTACATTTTATTTGTACTCCATAGTGTAAGATGCATGTGGCATGCCCCCTTTAATATCAAATTTATACTATGACAGATGCTGCCTGCTTACCTCGTGTATGCACCCACGTAGGCTAACATGACACAGCAGTTTCCCCTTCCCCACAATAGAGTTCAATGACTTTTCTTTAGTTGGTTGTGAGAACACCGTGCACAGTTTTAAAAATGGCACCATTATCTTTATCGTGCTATGAACACGTCTGTAGGACAGTATCAATTCACTGTGATTTATGATTATTACTTATTAGATGTCTTCCCAACTGCTGAATTTATACTCAAATTTAGTTATTAAAAAAAGAATAATCACCTGACTCAACACAAAAATGGAAGTTTTGCGACATTTTGTTAGAGGTGAGAGTGCTGTTGACAGAAGTGTTATATTATTTAATTACACTTTTGTAACGTAGGTTTTAAGGCCATGTTCCTCTGATTCATTTTTAAGCCTAAACGAGAGCAGATGTCAAAAATCTGTTATACAGTTTTTTTATGAAATAGTTTGCATCATGTTGGCAAACCTTTTTAAGACAGTAAATACTAGTTTTAGCTAATTAAGTGAATGTAATTAACAATATAGGTACCTATATAGTTGGTACATAGTGGAAACCAAAAACAAAAATATTATAACAAAAAGGAAATATCAAAGCAGACATGAAACCAAATAAGATCCATGACAATGATGACAGTGATGGATAGGACAACAAGGACAACACAAAACACTTCAACAGAGACAGTGGAACAAAAGACAAAAAACAACAAAAATAACACAGACAATAACATTAGGCTCACTTCGACAACAACAGAAGCAACGTTTCGGGAACTGGTCTCTGATCCCGTCTTCAAGCAAAGGAACAGTCGGCAGACTAACTGCGACATCTGGAAAATCGAGAATCATATATAGGAATGGTGCTTACTTCTAGCCCAACGACAATACAACTGTCTTCTGATAGGTCACACAGCTTGTAATGAACTTATATTCCGTGACGATGGGTAGTGTACTGTTGTTTTTACAAAGTTTTAGTTTATTTTATTCTATGTATTTTACAAAAGTTTCTTTTTTTAATGAAAGGAAGCCATATATTCTTTATTTCTATACTTTATTGGCTGAAGATATTACTACAGCCTAGAATGACTTCAAAGTTTGGTTTATTTCCCGAGTAACAGAACATTATTTTGTGACTGTTTTCCAAAACATAGTCTGCTATTCTGGATTTTTTAGGTTTCACCCTTCTTAGTATTATTTTGGTGTTCTTTGATGGGAGTGAAGAGAGGTCTGCCAGTTTCTCAAATGTACGTGCAACCACACTCACGGGTGATTTTTATACATTGTTCTGAATTTTAAGTTTTTCTGTTGTTGGTTTCACTTTAGTCAAAATGTTTGTGATTGCAGAGGTGGAATGAAAAGCTATTAATAGGTACTTACTGCCTTATGGCATGTAAACACAAAAAAGGTGGTCTTGGCAACTGAACAGAAGCTGCAATTAATGGACTGATTAGATATAGGAGAGATAATGACAAAGCTTGCAAATAATTATAGCATTATAGTAGCAATTGTTAGTGAAATAAACAGATATAAAATTTACAAAATTACTGTACAAGGAGAAAGAGCTAATATAAAGCTACCAAACGGTTTTGTGCAGGCATGGCTTGTTTGTGTGTACGCTGCACACGGAGCAGTGAGAAGAGGATGATTGTCGCCACTTCGGTCTAGTTGCCGAGACTGTGCCGCACATTTAGCGATCTGCACACGTGCAAATACTCAGCAAGGAGTTGTAACGCTATGTATTAACTGCTGTTGTAGTTCCCAACGTAACAAAAACCGTCTAATTCATAAAATTGCATTTTTGGTATTTTAAACTAACCTAAAATAATCAAAACTGTCATAGGGGACAGGGAAATGATAGCACGAGTAACCCCAACACTTCCACTGATTGCTGAATGTGCAGCACAGTTTCAGCAGGCAGACAAAATTCAGATGGGCTGGCACTGCTTGCTGGGCGGAGAGGAATGGGAGCTGGCTTGTCGCCCTCCCTCGTCCCCTCTTCAAGTAGGTCCAGCTAGTCAGCATGCGTGAGATAAGTTGCATGCAAGGTCATACCAAACGGCGCGGTGCAGACTTTCGCGATCTTTTATGTAAAAATATGCAGCCTGTACTGTATACAACATCTCAAAGTCTTTTATGAAAGGAGGAATAAAAACATGTTTGGGAACACGTAAATCTTAATGACATATGCCTATGTTAGTTCATTAATGTACTACGACCATTGGTTCAAATAAATATACAGAAAAGACGATACATTGTTAACTATTTTCCCGCGCTGTCATTTCATTGTTTGTCTGTGACGAACTTGCAAGTGCGGTGGCACGCATGTCGCCAGATGATCTGCTTATTTGCACCGCTGTTTTTAGGTACACAACCCCAACGTAAGTCGAGGACTTATTTTAATGTGTATGCATCACGAATCCCGCTTACCATAGCACCAATGCCATCTTGGATATAATGATTCTCCCTCACAGAGGCAATCAAGTGTGCAGTTCAAATGATGCTCTGAGGCAAAATACACTAAGTAGGTAGGTTTCTATTCAAACATTACATTACATCCCCCCCCCCAAATAATTCTTTTTTTAACATTCTACATTACAAGCTGTTGCTGTTTAAAGAATAATATGTACGTAGTTGCATTAGACATCCAATAGAAATTTAATTTTTTTTTTTTAATTTTTGAAAAACATTACTGTTTAAAATATAAAAAAAAAAAAAATACTTGAAAAACACAATATTAAATGTCCTTGTATTTATATATTTCTGCATACTTGCGCTGTATACAATTTGTGCAGCGTTTCACGCTGTTGACTGTTGCTTCCCACAGGCCATCAAAGTGAGAGCTAGCTGATGGAGAGAAAAGACCCTTAATTCCTCGCTGGGCTGACTCATCAAAGATACGCAGCTGATTATCTCCAGAAAGTAATGTGCCATAGAGTTCCTTCAAATGGTTATTTACTCTGGCAAAGTTTGTGTCATTATCAAAAAATACTGCTAAAGGAGTTCCTTGACTAGATGCAAACCTCTTCAAAGCTGTAAGCATAGCAGAAGCTGAGAGATGTTTCACAATTTCCAAATGTATGGCCTTTGTTGCCTTATACACAATCCAGCACATGTATGTTTTAAATATGGTTACACTACACATTTTAGTTAGAGTGATGTGAAAAAGGCCAGCAAAATTCACTCCAATGCACCAATATCCTCTGACTTGAGCCAGCAGTGTTGCAGGTACGGTACTCATTTCTATCTGATGTCACTGGTTTCATTTTGAAACAAGACAAGCACTAATGAAGATGTTTTCATACAGGACTCCATGCAGATATTATTCTGAACTGACAGTCCGTGAGGTAAAAGGTCGTGCATGGTTATAGGTGTAGATTGATAACATGATAGTGTATGGTAATGAGCTCCAATAGTCTGTTCCCCTTGGAAAGAGTACAGGATGACTGATCTTCTCAGGCAACAAGGTATTGTGCAGCCTACTGCCCATATTGATCAAACAATTTGAATTAATGTATGGCATAAGTGAATTTACTGGTGTTGAGAAGTCTTCTCCCTTCTTCAAAACAATTATATCTGCAAACATATAATGTTTCACAACTATGACGCATATTATCATAACAAATAATAACTCCTCTGTAGTGAAGCAGGGACCCGATGAGTTAAGTTGATGTAGGAAAATTGCTTTTGCTAGCAGAACCCATGGTGTGACTCAGTGATACGATGGAACTGTATTTTGCATGCTACAATCAGAATACAGTGAAAACTCGTTAACTCGGATTAAAAATGGGGAGAAGCTGTCCGAGTTACGATTTGTCCGTGTTATCGAGGGGCGTCCGGGGAGGAGGAGTAATCAGTCTTTAATCACAAGAAACGTGAGGAAATCAGTGTGTAACGTGGAGAACTATAAAAGAATGTCAAACAGCCTAAGCCCGCAGATTATTTTTTACTTATTTTTTATGCTACTTCCGGCTGATATTTTTTTATCTGTGCTAGAAGATGGCACCAAGGCACCCTTCTACCACATAAAAGTTCTCACCCCCTTCTCTCGCCTGGCTGGCGACAGTCTATGTGCGTGTGTGTGTGTGAGAGAGAGAGAGATAATTGTTGGAGATAAGCTAGGGAGTTAGAGCGCGAGAAGAAGTAGTCAAGGTCAACCGGTACAGTCTCAATAGTAATACAAACACCGCACATGACCACACACAACTCACGAGATGTTTCCGTGAAACATTGCTTAACATCAGCATGCCACAGTGTCTGCAGCCAGCTGCTTGTCTGATAATTAACGCTCACCTCCTATAGAGTTCCAAAGACACAAAAATAATTTGCCTCTTATACGAGAGCAGATACAGTACTATAATTAACAATCCTTTTGGATCACTGTACAGAAATATGTGAACTCATTTTAACACTATGGATTTTTAAAACACGTAATTTACAGCTTTATTCTTACACAAGTTGTCACACCAAAAAGCAATAAAATTCTTATCATGTTCAACTGAGTTAAATGGGAGTAAAAACAACCAAAAGTAAGGCACAAAAAATATTAAAACAATGCATTTAAGACCATGAATTGTTACGTATCAGACAAGTGTCTAAATTACTGTAACAGAAATGAGATTAGTCAGTTTGTTAGCTTGCAGTTCTACACATCGCACCCACAATTTCTCTTGTACTGATGTACTATTTGTTTACCGTCTCCTCCAGATATGTATCATTCAATCATTTCAAACGTTTCCTACGAGAAATTGTTTTTTTCCCAGGGCCTCTTTGTTAGAATACGAGGCCAGGAGCAACGTAAATTTCAGCCTACCTTTCCTCCCCTTTTTTTGTTTAGTTGAAGTTTACAGCCATGGTTGAAGTGATAATGTGCGCTTGTAGGCCTCCAGGCACCAGTTTACGGTGCGAAAGAGGCCCTGGGTTCGAATCCTTGCTCGGGCATGGATGTTGTGTTGATCTTTCACCTTACTTCACCCTCATCGGCTTGTAAGAGATTGTTAAAGGGCCGTAGAACACTCTCACCATCTTGCCTACATTGCAATGCAAACCAATGGCTTAAAATTTTTTTATTAATGTCCAGAACAAATTGTTTTGCAATCTTGACTTTATCGCACATACCAGAACAAAATAAATTTCCATTTAGGTGCCATTGTGACCTGTTGTTACCGTCCAATTCAACAGCATCATACTGAAATGTTTATTTATGACACACGTACGTGTATGACTCGCGTGGTGAAGAGGGAATAAAGATAAAGAAGGGAGGTCTGCCTGTTGAGTTGAATCTCCAGTCACGCGCCTCGCTAGCAGCATTTAACCACACGGAGCTTGCCAGATATTTTACGGTGCTAAGTAGCGATGAGCAACTGCGTTTAAATCTTAATACTGTTTTTAAATAAAATGTGATGGATTAAATGAGGCAGACACAATTTTCTTTTGATTTTTGACCGAAAAATTATTTAATTAAAATTAATTTTGTTTTTTGAAATTCTGTCCGAGTTATCCGAACTCCGGAACATCGAGGTCCGAGTTATCGAGGGTTCACTGTATATCTATCCTCCAAACCCCAAGGCCAGAGATTCTGCAAAATAGTATCTTGCTGGCCAAAATTACAGGAGACAAACACACACATAGGTTGTACAGACCTGTAATGATTCACAGTATACCAGTTAGGTAGTTTGCAGATCTGATACTTCCACTCTATAAAGAAAATGGTTCTCCACTAGATCCCGTCAAAGTGCAAGTATGCTGATGGATTCTGAATGTTCAAACTCTCTTCAAGTGTTCTACCTCACTGATGCTTCAATGTCCTGAATTACCAGGCGATTCGAGCACCATTCGTAAAATTGGAATCCACCTTCTTTACAAGTCAAATATTGACATGTGCAGCTAGCAAACATTTTGCAGTTCATGTGACATCATCTATGAATACATAATGGTGAAGATTTAAAGCAGCTAAGGGGGATATGTCACCTTTGTCAATTGCCATCTGTAGTGTGCACAGAGATTGGTATGGAGAAGAGGCCAGACTGTAAGTCACAGTATTAAGCTCATAAACACCCACCAGTTCATTATGCGCAGCTCACCAAAGTATGCACTGATACTTCCGGTCAGCTAGGTCAGTTGGGATCTGGCTAAACATCTTGGGCATCCACCATTAAATGTCACAGGTAAAGTTCTGAAATGTAGCATAACGCTGAATGTTTTTTTACAGTTTAGGGCCTGAGTGGAGCAGGCTATTCAAGGAAGGTTCATGTGGTGGAAACATAAAAAAACTACCCGCACCATAGTGGGCACAATCATCACCTTAATCACAGCTTGGTGTGTAATGACATAGGCAGGTTGACTCTGGTATAAGAGCTTAGGTTCATTCCCATCTCCTTCCCAGAAAAAGTTTATAACCCCACAGAGAACATTTGGCCTACCAGTTCACATTATTGAGTTCTTGAAATTTAAGTTCCTGTCCGGTACACTTTTAAATTTTCGTTCAAGGCCATGATATCTATTTAGAGTCACACTGCAAGAACTTTCAAGACCATCTGTTGTCAGTTTTAAATGGTAGCTTAAGACATTACTTGGCATCAGCTGTACGTGTATGTGTGTTCACAAGTTCAGAGAGATGTCCACCTGCAATGAGATAATCATTGGTACATTGCGACCTTGTGTGGCGCCACATGTGAAGATAGTTGTGCTTGCACTTTTATTGAATTTCCAAGTTGACAATAGTGATGGTAGGAAATATTTTGTGGTGCTTGGCTGTGTGCCCACAAAGAGGCCGGCACTTGTGTAGTGTGCACCGGCCAAGGCAGGGACTGTTAAAGTAAGACTATTTTGAATGGAGCACTTTTCATTTGTGGTGGGATTGCTCCCCGCCTCGCCCTTTTCCCGTGCCGTCGGTCCGATTGAGTCCTCCCGAGTGATAGATGTGGGTTTGCTCTGCCCGGTGGCCCGCTCGCAATGACCAGGCGGTTTGAACGTGGCGCCAGATCCTTGGGCTCCTTCGTTCGTTGGTCGGGCGCGCTCGGCACTCCTCGGCTGGGCCTCCCCTCCCTTCTCCTCCTGCCGGAGTTTGGGAGTGGTGACCAGCCGGGAGGGGCTCTTCACTCTTGCGCCTGCCTTCGCCCGGGCTGGTCGTGTTCTTGGTTTCGCCGACTCCGCTCGATGCCCCAACGGTCCGACTAGTTGAGTTCTAGTTTTTCAGTGTTATTTAATAGGGTCGCACGGCAAGGCACCGTCGTGTGTCCGGTCGGTAAGTCGCTTGGTCCCCCTTTGTTGGTTTAGTTTGCGAGTTCTTAGATTTTTCTCGCGTTGGGCCGTCGGTGCGTCGAACGGGGCGTCGCGTGTATTTTGTCAAGCATTCAGAGCGAGAAGTTTATGATTGTAATGTCTTTTGCGCTGCTTAAGAGATTTTGTGTAACTTCAACCTTGTGATTATAATGTATTTGAATCTTGCCAGTAATAAATGCCAGTATTAACCATAAATCGTATGTTGTCGAGTACATTCTTTGTCAGCCCTTGTTCACTGTGTTCAACTCTCGGGGCATAAGTTTTCCCGCATTGGTATTTCTTGTCAATTTAGGAACAGGAACAAGCTTCCTTGGTCGAGTTAAACGGATCAGAACACATTTACCATCCCTAATTTCCATTTTATTAATTTCCCTTTGTGCTCATTATAGTTGTTATTGCGGCGTCACCCACGTACCCCTAGCATTCCGCCGATAAGATAGATTGTGCCGTCAATTCATATAGGGGAATTCTTTTGGCGTATTATACTTTTATAGTAAATGTCAATTAAAATCTTTTTTTTTTTTTATTTTAATATTTTATGGTACCCTTAAATACATTTGTGACGAGGGTTCAAGGGTTGAACCCCGCCTCAGGTAGGTAAGTGCGTCCACATGGAGTAGTGTTTGTAATTACCCTATCAGAAACTGTATGGAATGTATGACGTTGGCAAACCATTTTGAGTCATGTTATCACCTCCGCTACATTATCTGACAGCAATATATTTACTGCTCATGGCGTGGAAAACTGTGGATCTGCCAAGGGAAGACCCTCCAGATGCACTAGATCTCTTTGCTTGACCTGCACTTCGGACAAATTAATGTACTACTCCTTAGACACACGAGAAATACAAATTGATAGTCTCACGACCACAATCATTCTTTGGATCCAAAGACTGCTCTGCGTTCTACGACACTAAGACGGACATGTTTGTGTCTGTAAACTGCCTTTTTAAGTGCAGGCCTTGTAAATATGTATATGTTATAAAGGATGACTGTGATGCCCTGTCCAATAAGACTCATACGACCTGTTGTATTGACACACATTGTCACATACTGAGTAAATGCAATCTTCAAGTGTATTGTGGCGGGTTGAAGAGCACTCTGTCGTCGTTGGGCAGAAAACAAAGAAATCATTGAATTGGTTGCTGATGAGTTTATGTCTGGAGCTAGTTGATTTTCTGAGTTCTTAGCAGTTTTAGTGTTGACTAGTGTCTGGTGAGTTCCATGACACTGCCGACACCTATACATGGATCTACACTGAGCTGATGTATGACATTCTCGCAGACAGTTACAAACACAACTGATTTGCCACAACACACTTCCTCTCTTTTGGTGTTTTTGATGAGAAAACCTGGCACTTGATTACTGTGTGCAGTACCTTACAAATTATGCAATGTGTCACTTTATCAATGCTGTCATTGACTGACATCAGCATAATTCTGAAGTTTGTGTTAGAGCAATTAGTTTTATATGCTGCGTTGATAGACCAAAACTTCCCTCCAGTGAAGAACTGTTTTAGATGTGAAGTGGACTACTGCTTGTTGTCACTATGTTGCCCTGTGAATACCACCAACAGCACAAGCCTTTCATTTTCATTCAAAAAACTTGAGCAACTGAATTTGGAATATACAGGATGTTTCTTAAATAGAGGGACAAACTCCGCATATGTGTTCCTCACGAAAAACTATAACGAAAACATATTTTGCACTTTTCACCTAAACGCAATGTTAAGAGAGTAATATGCCTCTGAACATCGAATTTTAAAACTGTATTTTCCCAAAATTTCGGAAAATAATTGACATAAAAACACAATATTTTCAGCATTGCTTAATGCTATTGGGATCTGCAAACCAACAGTGAATGTTGGTTGATACCTTCCGCCCTTATGAAAAATATCAGGTGTGGCTACCTTCTAATGGCATATAACTTTTTTACCGTCTGAAAATGGTTTATTGAGTAATGTTACCTGTCTAACAAAAAAGGTCCTCTTGTTGCAATAGTCTAGAACTCAATAGTTTTCTTTCAAATCACAAATGAAACTACAGCGATAGAGTTTCCGAAACAATGGTATCGTGAGTTAGAAACATGTAGATAACGTTGAACGTGCACCATCAACAATTCAAGGAACACAACAAAATAAACACATGAACGCACTAATCCCTATGCTGTATGATGTGTATCTTAGGTGCAAAACACAGGACTTAGAGCATTCTTAAATGACGATATGCAAAAACAAGGTGGGTTTGGATGGAAACCCATCACACGAAAAGGGATAGGTAGAAACTTCACTGAAACCTTTAAAATGCAAATATCCAAATGTTGTGTTTTATTCCACAAAATGAATTTTACAGTACAAGTTTACCAGAAATCCATCATGATTTTTGTATATTACACTTTATTCAAGCAAGAAAAATTAATGTGTTTTTTGTTTAAAAAAGTTCTGATTCTGTAGACACCAACAAGTATAATTTACTAGTAAAGTGAATTAATTGTAGGGTTAAAGGTATTGCCTTGAATCACACACATTACCGTTGTTGCACATCATTAGAATGCACCCACCGAGCGAGATGATGTAACAGTATACGTTGCAATTGCATTTGGGAGGATAAAGGCTTTATTCCGAGCGAGCTGCAGTGTTGCTAAGTTCAGTTTTCCTTACATTCCTGACATTCCTCCAGGCGAATTGCGGAAAAGAAGCCGTACAAAAGGCCATGGCCTTGTATCTGTTAAGAACGTGCTTTTCAACGGGACCTAAAAGCTTCTCTACAATAAAATTGTCACCATTTACAACACATTGCACTGCAGTACCGTAATATAAAGATATTACAGGTTATCATTTAATTAGTTTTGGAAATGAATACATCCATAAATTTTAATGTAATGTATATTTTTATTCAATTTTAGATAATTTAAAATTATTTAAAGAATTATGTGTATATATATTAATGCTTAAAAATTTAGTAAAATTCACTTTTATTTTCTATTAACAATAATGTTAGGTCATCCTTCCATTTATAGTCTTGGTAAAACATTTCTCTTTGGTTTTGAAGTTTGTTATTTGGTTGTCAAGGAAAAATGGCTAGTATAGCAAAGAAAGTTTGGAATCAGTAAACTTTGTAGAAATCTTTCTTGGTCTGAAATTCAAGAATGCAAGTTACTCTGAGGAGTTCTGTTAAAATGGTTGTTGAACTCATACTTATATGCAACAGGAGATGAGTTACCATTTTAGAAAGCTGGAACAAAGGAATATGTTTTTTAAACCTATTACTTTCTAGGTTGGAAATGGTATCTACAACCAAAAATGCAAAGTAAGATGAACATTTCCTTGCTTCTGTTTCATAGGTATCTTGGCGAGCTTTTTAACTTTGTTCTTCAGTCTGTTTTTTTTATCACCCAGAAGCCCAAGAGTCTCATACTACTGACAAATGCTGCCTATTTAATGTTTTGACATAAGTAAAAGAAAAAACTGCTTCTAAGTTAAAGATTGCTCAAAAAGAACATTAAATGTATTAGTTTCCCTTTTCTTGTAAGAAAGTATTGTAAGGAAGGATGTAGGAGTAGAGAAATTTAGTGCTTATTTTATTTTCTTTTGCCATCTATAAACCTCCACCTTGCCTACAGTACAGTATTGTAAATTTTGTTTTACTTTTATTAAACTACATAAATAATTGCCTGTTTTCCTTTTTGTCTAGAAATGCAACTGTTCTATCGTAATGTTAAATGTTGATTTCCTTGTATTTTCTTCACGCAATATTATCAATTATCATTTTTTTATTCTGGCGCCCACCCACACATATGTAAGACACATGGATTTCATTATCATTTTCTACAGCACAAATATTGTATCTAAATTTAATTTATTGCTATAGGTAGGCCTAGATGAATGTGCAGTAGTTATAATTTGGTAATGTCAAAAGGAAGCAGTTTAATTACCAAGAATGCAGTGTATCGTGCAACCACCGACTATTAATTTGTACGAATTATTTTCTCGTAAACGGCTCATTCTAGCGACTTGCGACAAGAGGACGTTTTTTCGTTATTTAGACGTACTCTTCAGAAAGACAACATAAAATTTTCACAGAACCAAACAGTAAAAAAGTTCTAGTTAATGTGATGGTAGCCACCCCTGTTATTTACATGAAGGGGAGGGTTTTAACGAGCGGTTTCATCATAGCTTTGAGGATCTCAGCTATACTAAACACTGTGCTGAAAATTGTAATCAAACTTAAAGTTGTTTCCGATATTTTCTGGAAAAAAACATTTTAAAAATAGATTTTCAAATGTCATATCTCCCTTAAAAATAACAGCATTAGTCGAAAATGACTTGGCATGACTATATATCTGTACACATATTTTGGAACTTATTTACATACTTGCCACGCTTCAACAGTGGGCCTACAAATTAGTTTACATTTACTCCTTATACCTACCTTGCACCAAATATAGCTGTTATTGTACGCCATGGTCCACTGAAGATAGCGATGTTTTACTATAAAAGTTAAACAACATTTCAGCATTCATAATGCTATGCGAATCTTCTGCCTTGATAAAAACAAAGTTAACGATTTTGTTCTAACCTTAACCTTCCCCGAGTTCGCTGTTTTACTTGGAAGTGATGTATCGCCAGCAATCGTCACCATATTAAACTAAAAAATGACAATTACACACGTCATAAAATAAAATACTATGTTTTGACACCTTTCTGGCTTTCAAACCTTGCCAATTGCGTGCATAGTCGGTCCGAAACAGTTGCGCTACAATCTCTTGTCTTCTTGTGGTTGTCCATTTATCACACGGTATGATCAATCTGTTAAAGTAATAGCCTGTGAATATTAACCTCACCTTATATGATTGTAGTTTACTATAATAACCACTATTCTATATTACTACCAGTACCGCAAGTGACAATCCAATGTAAACAGCAATGTTTTTGCACCAAACTGAAGTACGTGGCAACAGTGGAAGTTAGTTGGTCGCTTCGTAAATATGGTACGCATACCGCATAACACTGGTACACACGTAACAGAATAGCTTGAAAACTACTGCTATGGGTACCGAAAAACAGGTACGTCTACCATAGTTTTAGCAGCAACGTTGTAAGAAGTCCAAACAACATGCACGAGACGTCCTCACACAACACACGCGTGCACGTGTGGGCTGGACGAGCCACGAATCAAAGAACACAATAAATGTCTCCGCTTGGCGCCCGGTCTGTAGTGTGAATTCTTCATCAACCAATGAACGCAACATAGTTTACAAATGCATAATATAAGGAAATGACTCTCAGAATAAGCATTCTTGTTTACCGACGTAATATCTACTGAATGCAAAAAAAAAAAAAGCAATACCTACTTTACCGCATGTCCGTAGTATGATGTACACCATCCAGAGAGTCGTAGTTTACACCTATTGTCTGTAGAAACCACAGAGAATCCGTAGACGTTGGTATCCCTGTATGTATGTATTTAATATATATATACATATATATATATATATATATATATACAAACACACATACAAACACATGCCTGGAATTTAGATCAGTCTTATTTAAAGGTCATTCAAACATTTTTAAACTTCAATGACATAAGTTTACATAATGATGGTGATACACTTTTTGGCTTCATTGTTGTTTCAGGTAGTTGTCACATGAAGCTCTCCATGCCCTGACACGACAATATGATTGGTCAGTTACAAAAGTTGGTATGGGGCCTGGGACAGAACATACGACTGGTTGAATTACTAAACCTAATATGAAAACTGCGAAGCTTGGTAACAAATGCTGTCGAGGGCTGACGTACCGGCTAGTGTAATGTCTCATATTGTGGACTTTGTACAGGCACGTGTGGAATCGGGTAGCATGTAACATCGCCTTAAGGGTTGCCTCCCTGTAATACTAATGTTATATATATATATATAATGTATGTATACTTTTCCTGAATCAAACCAAGTCCTGCCTGCTAGAATAGAGTTTAGGCAAGGCAGTTTCTGAGATGGTCAAACGTGTCATTGATCCTCTACCATACGCCGGCTTGCTTTACAAACTGGTGCTCTACGGTAGAAGAACCAAATTTCAGACGTGAAGCAATGTAATATTTGCGGTAAAAACTCATCGACTGCAGTCTCAAACAAAACAAGATGTTAATAATCTCCACAATGACAGAGATGCAAACGCAACAAGTTGAAGGACAACAAACAACATTACCTCTTTACTACCAATCCTGAAGTTAATAGTAAGTAGCCTAATCACCAAAGTCAACGCCATCAAGAACAACAACTGTATTTTAATCATGCTAGCCTAAGCTCAGAAGAAAGAGCTAAATGCCCTAAGAAACAATTAGGGATGTCAATACACTGAAAAAAAAAAAAAAAAACTCGCAAGTTCAAGCCAAAAATGCTTTCAATCAGGCTTTATGTAATCAGCAAGCCAATCACACCCAGAATTCCTCAACCAACAGTACAGAGGTCACCAAGCTAACAAACAGCAGAACTCAGAGACCAGTCACCTGAACACTGAGAACAGCCAGGCTATTGTTATTTCACAGAAATTAATTGGGAAACACAATATTAAGTACAAAGAAATATCTTACGTTTATCAAATCAAGAACCTTTTCTCTGTAGAGTAACGCATGATGGCTGATAACAGCTCACAGCTAAAACCTATTCAGGGAGCACAAAATAAGCCTAATGTGTTCTACCATAAACTCCCGATTAACCGTGCACTGATTATACAGTTTTTGGATTACCTGTGCGGCATTTTGTGTGTTTAACTCTGTAAGCTGATTTTGTAAAATAACCATTTTGGAACATTAGTCTTTGAACTCTGGCACACAAGAATGAATTAACAGGATTTCACATCACTATTCTTTGTATTTACCATGCACTCCTAGACACACATTTATTTTTTTGGAGGAATGGTGCACTATTGATGATTAAATATGGTATTTGTAGACAAAACTATACGTCTTTACAATGTTTGAGTGAATTACAAATAAATTCCATTTTTTGTTAATTTTTATACTGACAAATTGGCAATTTTCAAATTATTTATACTTCCTGATTATCTGTACATTGTCAGACATTAATAAACATGGATGATTGAGAGTTTACTGGATTTTCAACCATAAAAAAATTTTTATAATTCTTTATGCTAACATTGATATATCAGTTTCCTCAAGTTTCAAATAGGTACATATCTTTCTGTGGTGTAACAATTTTTGAAGAAACACAAATCCAATACTTACTTTTTACCACAGATATCACAAGGGTTTATTAGCCTTTCCTCTTTAGGCAAATGCACACGCTCATGTTGTCGCAACAAAGCCTCGCAATGAAATCTTCGGGCACACTTGCAGCAAACAAATGGTTGTTCCTCTTTTGGAACATGAGACAGCTGATGAATTTCAAAAAGTGCCCGCCTGTGGAAAGCCTTTTCACACTTATCACACCTACAAAACAAAAAACATTCAATGGTACATCACGTTTCCCTTCACAGAATGCATATGCACCATTTAAAGTTTGTTATTTTATATGTAAAAAGAAAAAATTAAAAATGAAAGTTTACTAAATTATGTTTAGCTAACATCCACACGGAGAAAATAAGTTGCTGCAATTTACAGCAAAGGCGGAGAGAAGGGAGGTGGACCAAAGTTTTGGAGTGTATATATAGGATAAATACAAATAGTTAGGGATACACAAAAAAAATTTAAATAAATGAAGATTTAAATAAAAATGTAACACACCACTCTATTAAATTTTATGTGTACTTGTGCAAGTGTAGAATGCAGTTTATCAATGTAATTGACCCCAATGCTTATACTTCGTACCAATGATTTGTTCAGTCCTACGTCATTTATTCTTTAACATTCCGAAGTCTTATTCAAGACGTTTAAGTTTTTCTGTTTAACAGTCTATGTTAAGTAGATATGGGATTCATTACTGCTAACAACAGGAGTCTCATTGAGGTGTTTAAAATTTTCTATCTGGAAGTCTGTGCTAAGTAACTTAAGGATTTAATATATTTGCACCAGTTTCCTTCAGCCATACTTACGAAATGTTTCAATTGTCTATATTACAGTCAATAAAATCAACTACATACTTTACAGATAATCAATAACCTGAATGAGTGACATCTGACTAAATTGCCATGACTGTACTGACTCTCAAACTCTCAGAGAATCGGATGCAGCATATTATTTATGTAGCAAAAACGTCCTAGCAAAGCTATCTTTGTTTATTGACTGTATGCAGTTTTTTTGGACATACTCCATTGTAATGCAGATATCTGTCAAAGAAAACTAAAGAGAATAAGAAAGCATAAATAAGCAGGGTATGCCTTTGTCCACAGGATACTTACACAACATAAAATTCCATAAGTGACATCGGGTCAAACAGGACAACAAAATAAGGAAATTAAAATTAGTACAAAACAAGACCCCACCAAGGCGGATGACACAGGTTTGAGTCATGCTTTTCAAAAAGACAAACAGATAAAATATTAGAACCACAAAATACAACACAACCCTGACACGAAAAAAAACACACTAGTTTACCAAGACTCAAACAGAAAAACCAAAAACCAACAAAATAAATTAACCATATAAATACAACAACAATGAGACAAACAATGCACAGTAGTTTTCCAGATGAGAATGAGAAAACTACATTTCGGGAACAGGAATCTGTTCACACTGGATCCTAGAACACGAGTGTGACTGAAGAGGGGGCCAGAAAACCATGGGAGGGAGGGAGGGTGTGTGTGTGTGTGTGTGTGTGTGCATGTCTATATATATATATATATACAGAGAGAGAGAGACAAAGAGAGAGAGACAGAGAGAGAGAGAGACAGAGAGAGAGAGACAGAGAGAGAGAGAGAGACAGAGAGAGAGACAGAGACAGAGAGAGAGACAGAGAGAGAGAGAGACAGACAGACAGAGAGAGACAGACAGAGAGAGAGACAGACAGACAAAGAGAGAGAGAGACAGACAGACAGAGAGAGAGAGACAGACAGACAGAGAGAGAGACAGACAGACAGAGAGAGAGAGACAGACAGAGAGAGAGAGACAGACAGACAGACAGAGAGA
>PNEQ01104480.1:0-13357 GCA_003012365.1 Medauroidea extradentata
TGACACAGGAGTAATTGTGTGCATAACTAATTGTGTTGTGAGAGTTCTAGTTGATTACTGTTTTGTGTATTTCATAGCTTTGTGAGCTATTAAATCCAGTACTTAATTTAACTCTTTTATTTGTAATTATAAACCTCTATCCCAAGGAACTCATGGGAATTGCCCACATATAAAGTTTGTGCTCTTCAAACTTGTAACAGTATTTTAAAAATATATATGTTATTTATTTAAATTTAAAGGCTATTATGCCGGTTACAAGTGGTTAGCACAGAGATGAACAAGTGCCCTATAAGTAACAGCTTGAGTGAACGTACTGTATGAGTCTGAGGCCGGGTAAGATTACGTAAGAGGACTTAACGTCCCGTCGACAGCGAGGTAGGGTCCGCGGTGGTTGAATGGTCAGACCATTCGTCTACTGTCAAGGTGATCCGCGTTCAATTTCAAACTGGGTAGGTCCACGGATTTTAGCATGTGGAAATCGTGGTGGACGATGCCGCTAGTCGGCGGGTTGAAACAGAGATATCCCGTTTCCCCAACCCATTTATTCCGGCGCTGCTCCATACTCACCTCATGTCACACCTCGCCAGCGCTATAAGATCTCGATGTTGTACGCTGATCAAAATATCTTTCTCGACAGCGAGGCCGTTAGAACGGTGACTAGTGAGTGATACAATGACGGGAGCTGATTGGGGTTTCGGCCGCCATTGTTAAGTATTCATTCGCTTGGAGTGATTTCGGGAAACTATGGGAAACCGAAATAAGGATGGCCGGAGCCGGGGATTGAACACAGGTCCTCCCGAGTCCACTTTGTTACCGTTGCGCCCCCTCGCTAGGTGTGAGGTCTGGAAGTGCCGATGAGCAAATTTTCTCTGTGAATGTCACTGGGCGTCTAATTCGTATTAGACGAAACGACGCAGAATAATTAAGTGACTGCTTCCATAGTAATTTCGTTTGAATCCAGCAATCAAATTTCAAGAATCAGCTGGTTTTTGGTGACGTTTAAGGTCCTTGAAATATCTGATGATTTGGCTTTAAGTCTCGTCGACAGCAAGGTCGTAAAAGAAGGTTACACAGCTTTTCACAAGGACAGTACTAAAAGAGAAATCGACTGTGTTTAGCCACATCACCGATTTGGTTTCGATTCCTAATGGGGTCGTTCTTTATTTTCGCATGTGGAAAACATTGCTAACTACGACTTTGATTACATTTTCTCAGAGTTATTCCTTTATGCAATTTTTTCAATCCGTCACTGCTCTACATTTACAAATTCTTAAGATTTATATGTTAAGCGCAGATCAAAATCTCCCATCCACTCTACACGAATATGTAACACGAAACATCTGTGTCAAAATGAATCCGATTTCCGGGTAGTGGAAAAAGTTTCTCTTATTTTCAAGCTCTTACCTTTCTAATTTCCACCGATATCTATCTGAAAGATGCTAACATAAGGCCTCCCCCCCCCCCCAAAAAAAATAAAATTTTTTAAGGATTCTGTTGCACAACATATTTAAATTTGTCGCTGTCAAGATATAGTCTTGTCAAGCGAACGAGTACACTTTTTTTACAGGTGGCAGTTGTCAATCAAAATACCAAGTTCTATATATTATTTTCGCCAAACAGTGAATTAGCTTGCCCGGGGGAGGGGGGGGGGGCTCACACCTAGGCGATCTGGGTTCGATCAACGGCGCGTTCGATCCCGCATTTTTCGCATTTGGAAACGAGGCGGACGATTCCGTTTTCAGGCAGGTTTTCTCGGAGTACTTTCACTTCCCTATGCCTCTCATTCCGACGCTGCTCCGCATTAATCTCACGCTCACCTCACCTATTTCTCGGGCCGGCGGTTAACAGGTATGTCTCGCCAGTCGAGCAGCTGAACCAACCTTCGCCCCGGCCATCTCTCATACACAATGTAGCCCGGACCTTGAAGGCGGAAGCACGTAATGGGCTTTAATGAATTAGCTTAATCAATGAGAAAGGGAAAGTAAGACTATACAAACTGCAAGGTAAACCCTAGACACCCAATTGTGATATTCAACGGAGTACAGAAAAATTTTAAAGTAAAACTGTCAGAAAAGTGCGCACGCTCGTGGGATAAACTATACCTCGAGTTCAATCCGTATTTGAGACCTGTCCGAATACATTAATGGCAATTTCTTTCACACAATAAACTTTGTATACTCTGCAATTGACGTGAATACCAGAACATCTAAATTTCTTCAGTATAAAGCTAAATATAACTTGGTTTATTCACAGTAAAACCCCTGCTGTTCCAACTTAATGTTAGTTTAGATGCGAACCACTGCAAAGCTACTTTGTCGGAAAGAAAGTTTTTGTTTAAACTTTATTGAAATAGAAACAAAAACTGTGCGGTGTAGATAGTTGTTAGAATTTATTGGTTTGTGGACATACGCCGTTGCTCATATTTTGCTGATCACACCTGTGTTGCGTGACAAAGTACGAAAACGAACAAGAAAAAACAAATATAAAACCATCCAAGCTGTATAAGCCCCAATTTTCTAGCGAACTTCATTCGCATTTTGATGTTCCGACCAGCTGTGTCTCAGCCTGGAGACGGGGATAGATCGCAGTCTTCGAAACGTTGCATTTTTCGTTTGTTTTTAACTTGTGCTGCGTTGTCTATTGTATTGTATTTGTTGCCCACTGTTCACTGTTGTTTGTCTATTTCCATCTTTTTTCATATTGGGAATCTGATTCTATATTTGTGTCTGTCTTTTGTGTCAATATTCGACAGAATTCTATCTCTAGAATTCATTGTTATCTAATATAACAATTATTTTGAAAAAGAAAAAGAAATGAATTTGTTAAAATTCCTCTCGAATTGCTTTCTTTTTTCTATTTGTGCGGGTATTTTATACTTGCTTTTCCTTGTTCGTTTTCGTACTTTTGTCATTCAACACATGTTTGATCAGCAAAACATGAGCAATTGCGTATGTCCACAAACCAATAAATTCTAACTGTAAACTCCCATCGCAACAAACATTTCAAAATCTTATAGATGGTTGTAATTTTAACACAAGCTTATGTTTAAAAAAAATTATATTTGCTACAGATAAAACGATGTTATTTTCAAAGAAAAGTTCTTTTTAAGGCAAAATGTGACACAGAATATAAGTTTTCCATATTTGATTTGTTCGAAGGAAATATTTCTTTACCGCAAGCGAAATACCTTTGCTGTAAAGTTACATTACAGCGGATCACATTTAAGTACACAAAATTTTGTTGCATCAACGAAAGTGTTTTTACTGTGGTTACCAATTTACGTCAAGCTATACTTGTCTGTAGCTGCCAAAATTGCAATTGAAACGCAAATGGATTAATTATGAGCAACAAAATCATCAGTATTTACATTATAATAAACTGCAGCGGTTGAGCACGTGAGCTTGAAGAAAGCCCAACCCCTTGATTCGCGGGAACGGCATGTAAGTTAAATGGTCAGATGGGGCCACGACAAGATGGCAGGAAGGGTTGAAGAAAAACTCTTCTCGATCTCTTTTGAACGAATTTTCCCCCATCCACCCGACTACACTTGCGCACGCGCAAGCCCGTCGTATCCGACTGTGGATTCGAAACCGCAACTTCCCGCTGCCGGCATAACTCTTCCCAGTTAATGCACTCGGCCGATTGGCGAACTTTCTCCCTCTCCTCCCTCACCATAGTGTTATGTGCGAGCAGGGGTGATGTAGGGGTGGAGAAGCCGATGGGGAAAGTCTTTCCCGGGGGCTGCCGATAGCGGGAAGGAATAAGAGATGGCTTTTCTTGCAGCTAACCTCGCATTTCCTCTCCCTGGTCCTGCGCCGTTGTCTTGATGAGGCCCTGGAGAGGCCAAGTTCGGGCCGTGGAAACCAAACTTCATGAAGGGGACACCCCGCCCCTTCTCCTTCCCACCTACAGCTGCGTAACCTGCGAAATCTTGCAATCAAACGCCGACGGCAGTTTCTGCTACTGTCACTATACGGTATCGCCGTCAAGACAAGAGCCTTGTGTAAACTCCTCTTCTTTTTGAATTCGAAGTCTTGCGTGAGTTTACGCGAGTTCTGCTCTTATTGCCGCTACGCCTAAGATAAAGTACAGATAAAACTTACGAATTTCGTCTAAAAGCAATTGGTCGCGGTTGGCACAGTGCTAGAGCACTTGCCTCTTACCAAGGCGATCCGGGCTCAATTCCCGGAAGGGTCGGTACCCGAATTTTCACATGTGGAAATCGTGCCGGAAGATGCCACTGGTCGACGGGTTTTCTCGGGGATCTCCCGTTTCCCTCGTCCCCTTATTCCTACGCTGCTCCATACTCTCATCATGTCACCCTTTAATAGAGCTCAGCTGACCAAAAAATCTTCACTTTACTTCGTAAAAAAAAACTGAACATGGTAATATAAAAATTTACCAGCCGTGTCTGGAATACCGCAAGAAAATATTTCTTATATGATAGTGGATGACGAAAAGAGTTTCTTGTTTAGTTTTAAGAAACAATTTCTGCATGTTTTTTTTTCCCAGACACATACAAAAACAGAGTAACTTACCGTAAACCGGGGTTTCTTTGAGACAGCGGTGAGTGAATTTGTGCATCTTGAAATGTTTATTTTTTGATAGTTTAGTACATTAAATTTAGATCTGAAGAGAATGGTTTAAACATTTGATTTATAATACTTACTTAAATAGAGAAACTTATTTCTATCTCAAACTGAAAGTCAAAACATACTGAGTATCAGAAAGTCATCCGTGCTGTTACAATGTTACCGCTGAGTGCGGAACATAATTTTCCTCACGCTGTTGCGGAAGTATGATTTATGGGCCAATATTTCTCCATCGACGATAGAAACTGGTCTCAAAAGAATTATTGGGTCTAAGTGACATAGTTGCCAAACCGCTTTACTCCAGATAAGGATATCAGGGTTGGATTTCCTTTCAGGACGCTCCCAATTTTCGTAAGCTTGGTACGTGGCGGACGGCTTACCTGTGGTATTTCTGTTCTAGTTTCCGTCGTATTTTTCGTAACCCCGTCATGTCATTCTTACCAATGCTTAAGACCGTGTAATTAGGACCAAAGTCAGGCCAGCATTATCTAATTATCATAATTTTCTGCACTGATTGTAGCTTAATTATAATATGTAACAGTTCAACTGATATGCGTGTACTATATCGAACAATAAGTTGAATATAATTTCCTTTATAATAGCAGATATCATAAATTTATTCTCAGAATAAAAAAAAATCCAATATCCGCTAACTCCACTCAAAATAATTACGATGAAAAATTATGCGTGTTGTGCTCTGTAACTTATTTATCCTTTCGCACTGGTGTGTAGATTTGTAAAGAAAGAACACACCAGGAAGAATTTTAGTTGTGAGATTACGTTCCAAATCTGAGCAAACAAGCTTTTCTTTTAATTTTATTGGATTGTGGACATACTCCATTGCTTATGTTTAGCTGATCAAACCTATGTTGAATGACAAAGTACGAAAACAAACAAGAAAAAAACAAAAATAAACGCACACGAAAATATTAAAAAAAGCACTCCAAGAGGAATTCTGTCAATTTATTTCTTTTTAAATAATAGTTACATTACAGAACAAAGAATTCTAGAAATGGAACTCAGTCGAGTATCGACAAAACACCCAGACACGAAAGACATATACAAATATAGAACCAGATTCCCAGTATTGGCATTGTCATGGCGTATGTCTACAATCCAATAAAATTTAATTGTAAACTCCGATTGCAACAAACATAAAAAAAAAAACTTTTCTTTGTTTTCCCTGAACGTGTACAACCCTCCATACGTAACGACTCTAATAGCCCCGGAGTTGGCTGACTGATAAAAGCCACCGAGAGTTTTGACGACGCGCGCAAAGTGCTGATATAAGTTCTCCCCAGGCTCTCGGACGTGTCGGAAGCAAAGCTGAGGCGTTATGGCTTCTGCAATATCCGTCTCACACCGTATCAATGTATCATACGCGGTTTTCACGCCCTCATTTAAGAGACGCCCGGGCCTTTTACAGCCGCCGCTGGGAGGAACGGGTTGTGGGAAACCTGTTACCTGGCCGCCCGTAAAACTGCGCGTGTAAATAATCAGTCGCCGGATGGCTTGGAAGGTGGAGTAGGCGCCACGGTAGGGGAAGGGAGAGGGTGAGGGTTCAGTGCTACCAGTAAAAACGGCGTGATGAGGTCTCTAAGAAGGAGCGTTACGAAGGGTAACGTCCCGTGCCCCGGTTATATGGACCTCCCCCTCAAATCATGAGTTTCCGTAAAAAGGGGGAGTAACAAAGAATGGCGTCGCTGTTATTAGGCCATAGAGTGAAAGGAGAGCCGCGGATCAACACTGGCTTGTTCTCTTCGCAACTCTGATGCACTGCAGTGCAATTTGGCTGCGTTACTTTGGTACGTGCCGCAGTGGATGTTCTCAACAAATATATAAGTACGCATACGGCGTACAACCGACTGGAGCACAGAACAGTAAACGTTTACGAGCAGGCTATCATACAAACACATGAAAACCAAAGCGCAACTGGTACGTATTGCCAACGACTCAAGCTTCTTTTCGCCTACCTGACGTTGGTTGGCTGGATAGACGGGCGACAAAACAAAACGAAACTGAAAACAGTTTACGCAATACGTAAAACAGTGTTGTAACTAGAGGTTATACTTGGATTGTGAGATACAGGAAGTTTGAAGATTTCACAATTCAGCGCCTGTCTCGTGTTTTAGGTTTCAGAATCAGAGTCAGAACCGTACAATTTGCTGAACGTGTGCAATCGACGACAGTGTTGTCATATATTTTATGTTGGTTAACAATTGTAAGTATTAATTATTGTGTGTCTGTTGTATGTTTAGTGTTTTGTTTATTTTGAGGTTTTTGTAAGCTATCTGGTGACATAGTATTTTCATTTATTTTCCAGTGTTAGGTTTCTTCACTACATTATAAACCAAAAATATTTCCTTTTTGGCTGTTACCCAATTAATGTTTGAATCTTTCTGATGTTATACATTCTTAACAAACTGTTTAATGAAATATGACAAAATATAATTTTTTTGTTTAAAAACTGAAAATTTTATAATAAGAAAATATACATCCATTATCACTAGACAACGTAACATTAAAACTTGGATGTATATTTTCTTATTATAAAATTTTCAGTTTTTAAACAAAAAAATTATATTTTGTCATATTTTTTAATTTTGATTTGAAGTAATAAAACCTAAGTGGTGGCGAGATACTCATGTATAGTATTTCACTTAAAATCAGAGTTAATTTTTTAAGGTAAAAGTTTAAATGGTAAGTATATTTTCAAAGACTATTAGCAGTTAAACCATTTAGGAAAATACCACCGTCTCAGAAATTTGAATAGTGTTGCAAGAGCACAGTAAATAATTTCTTCTGTGATTTTAGTGCAATAAAAATACTCAAATTATCTGGTCCTTATCTCCTTGCAGAATTGTGTACTTTTCTAAGATGGATGGACAAGCTGTGACGTGGAGGGAGAAACTTCCCTTTTGCGTTTCGACACGCACAACATTCAGCTCTCTCTCTCTCTCTCTCTCTCTGAAAGAATTTCGGCCAGCGTGGCGCGTGGTGCGAACGCATTATACGCGGTTGCAGTCTTTTAATTTGGCCGTGAATACCGTGCGAATTCTCCTATCCTACAGACACTCCGCTTTAAGTTGAGAAAAGTGAGGGCTCGCGTTTGGACGCGGAGCTTTTCATTCGCGGGGATGAAGAACGTGAAGTGGAGTAGGGCTCGGGGTAGGTTGTTGGAATGATGAGTTTGCTGCGTGATAAAGATGGGGGGGGGGGGAGTAAGAGAAGGAGACCATAGTCTAGGAAACGCCGGTCGGGATAATTTCATCCCTCGCTGACATGATGCGCGGAATTGGTCTGACAAAGTGGGGATCTCGTCCTCTCATTTTTTAAATTCGTTTTTTAATAGCTTACGGAGGTGAGTTGGCTTTAAAAGAAAAAGGAAACGGGGGTGGTTTCGTGGGTGTAAAGCCATGTTTTTGGTTGCAGCAAGAAAGGGGGATAGGTAGGGGGTGTTGTTAAAGCAACACAGATGGACTCGCGCAGGGATATCAGGAGAGCAGAAAATATAGAGAGGTTGTTTCCTCATTTCACGCTCCACACCCCACAGCTAAAGTCTGTCTAAACTGTCCTCCGCACAGAACCAGCTACGCGGAAGTATTCTACTGTGGTGCTCTAGCGAGATGTCACTTCGTCAAGCTAATACTGATGCGACCTAGTAAGAAGACTAACACAGTAGCTTTATTTTCTCTAAGGAAGAGCCTGATTATGATAATAACTGGTGTTATGCAGAAAAATAACCATCTCACACTTAATTAAGTAGAACATGAAACATTGTTACAACAACATTTGTTGTTATATTGTTAGTTATAATATTCTAATTTTAAAATATTCCTCTGTTTAACTTTGTGTACTTAGGTACTGTAGTTTTAATGTAGGTACTGAAGTTTTTAAGTATAGTAATTTATGAACCTGTTTTTTTAAATCTCTTCTTTACATTTATGACTTGGATGATTCCTACATAACATCATTCAATTGATATAATGCTCAGAGCTACATGTGAACTCAGGGAAGGAGAGATGATACAAAATTTCTCTTTGCCTTCGCACATCTACAAAATCAGGTTTATGTAGTTAAGTGGCCGTACTGTGCTTTAAGTTCGGTTAAGTTTTCAGGTTTCGTAGATGTGTACACTACCTGCAGACAATAACGGACAAAATTATGCTCTAAATATTTACGTGCATTCTCTTTACATGAGTTGAGAGAAAATTATTAACCGCACTATGACCAAACGGCAATATTATGTAGTTAACGCCGCTATTTATTAGGTTTTTAGATTTAGTTTCCAGCAGAGCCGCTATTCATAGTTGTTATAAAAATTTTATTATTTGCCGGTCAGTTTCACAACTATAAGTTTTGGTTTCACAGAACACTTTATATGAATATCTAAGAAATCTGTCAGGTCGAAGCTTACATTAAGGGCGCCGCCTACCCGCGCGTGAGAGGCTCAAAAGCGACGGAGCAGTAAGGTCGACCTTGAAGCGCGCATCAAATGCCGCGTCGCCTCAACGAGTCAAGCGCTGAACTAGCGTGGAAGGTTCCCGCCGAACGGTTTTTACTTTGGGACACTAAACGGTGACCATATAATTTTATTGGTGGAAAGTCTGCAACTAAGTTCAGAGCAGGTCGCAATCTGGGTCTCACATACATCCGTTTAGAACATTTTGAGGTATGGAAGTCTGGAAAGGTCATTTTTAGCCACGTTGGAGGGCTTAGAAAGAGTGTTTTAATGAGCGAGGTATCTTAACAATGAGGTTCCGACCTTATCTGATGTTTGTTTTCTTTTCGTACGTTGGCAAAAAAGGGCAGACATGGAATATTTTCGTAAAAAAAACTTGTTCACGAGGACACTGCTACGCATTTGAAGCGTGGGATAGGCGGCCGCCTTAAGCAAATTTCCGTAATGGAGGCTAAGAAGAATAAGATAAGGTGGGATTGGGAATTATCCACTCGCAGTATCAATATTCCGTAAGATCTGAAGTAACGTAACACTAAATATATCACTTAAGATAAAACAAATGTTTATTCTATTTAATTTTATGAATATCATTATTGCTGGATAAATTAGTAAAATTGCTAATTATTTTTGTATTACATACACAGCCCTTTTAATTTACAGTTTGCAAGTAACCGTTGTTAGTATCAACAAAAATAAACTACTACAAAATTTTAAACGTTCGTAAGTTTGCGTTTGGTTCGATACAATTATTGTATGTGACAAAATAAAATAAAACAACAGTCCAAAACATCCAACCAGATAAAATGGTATCTCATTGGAGCCGTCATTGAAATCCAGTGGTTTACTTAGTTTTGAAATAATGTCTGCGTTGTATCGAAGAAAATGAATACAGACTCCAAGAAGCTGCAAAGAAACTTAAGATTGATATAATTGTAAACAGAATCTACGAACTTCATATCTGGTGTTAAAAAGTCCTCTCTATACAATAACTCGTGAAGAACACATTATATACATGTTGATGTTGCAGAAAATAGTGACGCACTTTTGAATTGGGAAAGGAAATTGAGTAATTTATTGATTATATGAATTATTCGAAACGTCGGTAAGCCGGCAAAGCATTTACTTAACCTTCTCCAAAAGTAATGATAACTGAAAATCGTATGGCAAGAATTACGTGGTGACAAGGTCATTTGATGTACAGGTTGATTCAGGAATGAGTGCACTTTTTTTTGTAGATACGGGTTCAAATAAAGTAAAAATAATATGTGTTCAATTGTCCGTATGGGAATACTTTTGGAGTTACGTCATCCTTAAAAATAACTTTAAATTTATATTTCTAAGGTAAAAATAAAAAATGCTTTATCGTTCAGTGTATGGACGCTATTCAAAACATCGTTGTTTAATAGGCTATACATTATTAAAGTTAATTTTCAACTATTATTTAGTTCAATCATTCACAATGCAAATTAAACACCGCATTCCTTACTCAACCTGAGCTTGTTTCCTTCCTTCTCGTAAATATGTTTAATTTTGTTTGCGATGTGATCTCGAACGTTCGTAAGGTTCACCCTCATATTTGTGTGCATAGGCATAGCCTCATAGGCTTTTGGATAGAGGGGGTGGGGGTAAGCATTGTAGTTTTTTCAACTCTTTGACGTAAGAGGTGAACAAATATACTAATGTGTTTGTTGTTTGTGCTTCGTACAGAATTACTGCTGATACATTAAGTTACAATTTTGTTGTAATAACCTGCCGCAAAATCTTGAATCGCGACACGCCTATCTTCGTGTGCATTATAGCATGAGACATAAATGGAGCAACGAAACCTTTAATTAATCAGAAATGTATTCTTTTAAAGCGTAGGCCTATCCGTATTAAAGTGGTCATGTACTAATAAATTTTCAAAGAGTACCTCAGGATGTTAAGGCCAATATTAACGACGTGGGACGTTGATTTCTGTCAGTTTACAAACGGTTTGCGTTTAATTAATTTGGAAGTTCTTACTGACTAGATGTGTGTCGGTCCCTCTAATAAATACAACTAATAGAAAATCAGTGGTAAATTAAGTTGACTCAGTGCAATTTGGTCGCGTCAGTAATCAGCGAGCTCGTTAATGACAACGCAGCAAATCTGACCATGTAACGGTTAAATAAATCAGAGGGAAAGATGTTTTCCTCCACAATATTGTCAAAGAAACTCGTTTTAAGGCAACGATCCATCATTTATACTGCCTTTACGACAGTTATTTCTTAAATCCTAAACGAGAGCAGATATCGAAAAACTGTTGCACAGTTTTATTTAAAGTAATGTATACTATGATAACTTTTTGTTTAAGGCAAAATACACAACGTCTTCAGCAAATTATGAAATTAAGGACATTCTCGTTAATGAACTAATGAGCCAGACCAGTATAATTTGTTGTCGAGAAAAAATGAGACTACATAGTAAAACAGTTCTTAACAAATGTCTGATCTCGTTTAGGTGTTAAAAAACAACTTTCATGAAAGCGGTAGAAGTTATGGCCTTTAAGAAAATAGCTCGGAGTGTTTATTTGCAGTTTGAAGCAACTCTTACACACTCAGTAGTCGACTTCATTATTCTTTCTCTCGGGACCTTGGCAAGGGGGTAAGGGGCGCACGTGTTTGCCCGCTGCACGCACACCGTGGATTGTACATACTCGCCTCGCGTACTTAACTCGTCGTAATTATCTAATGAATCCACCCCTTTCCCCTACAACCTGGTCACTTTGTATATTCGCGTCACCAGTCATGACGTCATACTACATCGCTGTGCGCATATCTCTGAACTTCAAAATACTGTCAAGTAAAAAGTCTGGATCCTTGGGAATCAATTACTCATGTCAATCTGTGTGTTTTATTCTAAAAGCCACTAACAAGATATGTTTTTCTTTTTAGTTTGTATAGAATAAATACGTCAGATGGTGTTGAAATCAGAGTGCTAATCAAGCAGTTCCCAACTATCCTATATTAAAATATTGACGGTATTAAATCCATATAGAAACATGTTTGTATTTTCTTGAGTATTATTTATCTACAAAAATAAAATAAATATTCAATATATCTTAAAGTTGGTGACATTTGCCATTATATGTATATTGCAACCCCATGAAATCTAAAGTAGCTATACATATTGCGGGGTAGGAAATCAAATGCCAAAATGTTATTAATCCAGGAAACCAATTGGCACTCAAAATAACGCCGCAGAACAACACACTTCGCTATAAATGCTCTTTTCCTAATGTTCACAGAAAGGAGACCATCAGCCTCGTACGCCGTATTTCCTGGTAAAATACATTCAATCATTGATATTTAGTAAAATATTTAGTTGTTTTTGTCAAAGAACATTAGCCTATTGAGTTATTACCTAGGTGTCATTTCAGTTCAAAAAAGAGTTTTGTTACGTGAATGACACTGCATTAACTATGTTGGGATAACAAAATGTACTTCCTTAACAAAGGTCAAGCAGCCTCAATACTTATCGACTTGAAAAGTCATCGATATGCCTTCGTAATAAGGTAATGTTGAAATTGGTGTGTGCACCATCATGTGGCTTCTCCATAACACTTGGAACACCCGAAGACATGTCTTCCAGCACACACGGACGTCTACGTTTCTGATAGTAACATCCCCTAGCTGGGAACCCATGCCTTGCCGCACTTACCATATTTGTTCCTTAATTATCCTCTCAAGGATCATTTCATGCAGTTTGAATTTACGCACGTATGTGCATGTGAGGGAGAGAGCGTGACTTGCGCGTACAAAATCCATTACTACGTCTACAGTAACAACTCAATCCGGAACGAACTAGGAGTGGACTGCAGAATCTTTATTCAAATTTTACTGTAAACTCTTTCCTACTGGACAGAGGTAGGAGTGGAGTGAGTAATCCAGTCTAGTCGACGAGGTGGACTGGACTGTAGAATCCGGATTGAAATGTTTACTTTAAACACTCATCGAACTGAACTGAATGAAGATGAAGCGGTCGCCATTTTGAGTATTTTTTCTTCGGTTATGTTAAAGAGGTTAGAACTGACCTGGGTTAACTAAGTAAAACTCTTTTATGTTATAAAAATAAAGGGATGTGAGTAGTATGATTATGGCGGTTCTGGGACATGGAGCCGGTGTGAGGATTTCTGCCGAGTGAGGATTTGTCCGCCATGTTGTGACGTCACGTCCCCGTCCGCCATGTTGGATGACCTTGACCTTGACCTATAACCTTGACCTTGACCTTGAGTGTCAAATTACCAAAATTTCCCAAAATTTCGAAAATTTCGAAAATTTTC
>PNEQ01104485.1:0-20285 GCA_003012365.1 Medauroidea extradentata
GTGTCGCTATCAAGTACAGTTCAAATTTTTGATAGAACACGGCCCAGTTAGCAGCAGCATTTGGTCCATTAATGTCCACGGGACCCGGCGGCGGAATAATCATTTGGTGCGTCGCCATTTCCTCGCCCGTTAGTAGGTTCACTCTACTGTTACACTTCAGTCATTTTTTTTCTCTCGTGCACGGAACACGCTCATTAAAATCCTACCGACTGCGCCATGATGTAAAGTTATTAAATAAAACACGCTGCAAGTTCAATATCTGTTTATTACTTTATATATGATAGAGCTGTTCTACTCATACTAAACGGTTGCCATGTTTTCTCTGTCACTACTACCAACCTGCTCACTCTGAATATACCTCATGTTTACTTTAGTAGGCAGTGTTTTGTTTTCATTAGAATGCAGGGAAGCAAAGTAATTGCTATTTAGTTAGCAACGCTTTATTTTGTGACTTCTCAATCAAGCAACGTATTTAGTATAATTTGTGTTGTCAGTAATTTAATTATGTAAGTTTAAACATTGTCACATCGTTCCAGCCCTCATTATGTTTGTGTAAGTTTTAGGTAGATAAGCTAATGTACTTTAACGGCTGTTGGCAATGTGCCGCAGCGACGCCATGTTCCCCCCAGTCGATTGTCTAGCGGCCACGAGGTAGGACGGACGGTCCCAGGGAGTGTTTTTCAACCTTTGTTCATCTGATCCGCTAGTGCTGTTTGTCTTAATTAATATACGTAATGATTTTTTTTTGTTTTAGACCTACGGGCCGCGTAACTTCCTCAGTACTCAAGAGTGTATTTTTGTCGTACTAGTGTGTCTGTGTGCGTGACCACGTGGTAGGTAGGGTGTACTTATCTTCAGTGAATAAACCATATGTTTTTGTTCAAACTAACCACCAAGTGTTCTTTTATATCTGTTAAGTAAAGCAATTGACTACTTTATAGTCCTAGGGTGTGGGTAGTGAGGTGCAGCCCAAAATCGCACACTCAGTTTTCTCGGGGTCCTCCCCCCAAACTCCCCTTGTTTCATCTGGTAATAGTGTAATCGCCGAAGAAGGAAAATGACGCCTGCCGAACTGTTGCACGACCCTCAGAACAGAGTCCCGCCCTGACCGGGTAATTGCCAGGTGGTGCCCTTTTCAGACCCATCAATATCAGTGTAATCTTCAGAGTAACTTCGTTAATATCACCTCACCTCCATCAGATGGCGACAGTGTCATGCATGGCACTTTTGTAGTTGTAGAAAATCAATAAATCGTAAACGTACACGGCTATTGCAGTAAACTGGCTACCGTCGCAAAGGTGGTACACACATGGATCTGCGTCAGACCGTATGAAACCGTTTTTGCGCAACACTTCATCAAGGTTCCAGTTTCGGCCTGCTTGTTTTAGTCCATACACAGCCTTTTTCAATTTCCACACTGTTCTGGGCTTCGCAAACTCTTGTGGGGGGTAACGTAAATTTCTTCTTGCAGGTGTCCATATAGGTATCTTACAGATGAGTGCTTGACAACGGGTGAATAGGTTTCCTCGTAAGCCACCCCTTCAATCTGACTGCAACCTTTCACAACAAGTCTGGCTTTGAAGGTTTCTGGTTCTTTGTTTATACCTGGTTTCACTTTTAATACCCATTTAGTTTTTAGGGTTTTTGTACCATTTGGTGTTTCAACTTCTTCAAATGTGTCATTTTTGATTAGAAACAAAAACTATTTTGTCATGGCTCTCCTCCACTCTGCAGAATGTTCTCCTTTAAGTGCATTATCCACATCTACATGTCCATCTGGCAGATTTAGGCTCTCAGCATAACATGTTACATGATCTGGCCATTCCTTTGGTTTTGGGGGTCTGGAAGATCTTCGTGTTTCCTGCTGTTCCCTTTGGGCATGTCTTTCTCTTCCAGTCTTAAGTTCAGTAGTGGTTCGGTTGCCTTTTCTGTCTGCCTCTCTTGTTGCTCACGTTCAGAGCCTCGAAATGGTTCTTCATCACTCTCATGGTTCTCACTACGTTCGTGTTCTTGAGGTTTTTCAGTCTCAGTATCAAGTCCTTGTGTGAACACCTTTTCACACCTTCGTGTGGAGGGTATTTTTCTTCTCGCTCCATGAACACAACATCGCAACTGATGGTTAACTTTCCTGTTTGTTAATTTACGAGTCTGTACCCCTTCTGGTTTTCATAGTAACCTACAAAAATCAACCGCTCAGACATTGGGTCCCACTTCTTTCTATTTGGTTTGGGGATGTGCGTCATGGCCTTACACCCAAAAACATTCAGGTGTGATAGATCAGGTTCGATTTTCTACCAAGCCTTGTAGGGAGTCTCTTGCTGAAGGGCACTTGAAGGAGATCAATTTGTCAGGTATGCAGCAATGAGAGCTGCCTCCGCCCAGTACTGTTTTGGTAGGTTGGCATCAAGGAGTATTGTGTGCGCCTTCTCGACCAACGTCCTGTCAGTCCTCTCCGTGACTCCATTTTGTTGTGGGCTGTGTCGTACTGTTGTCTGGTGCATAATACCTTGTGAAGAGAGATATTTTCTCATGTCTCCATTCATGTACTCCCTTCCATTGTCAGAACGAAGGGCTTTTATGGCCGGCCTGTCTGCTTCTCCACCAAGAACTTAAACTCTTTAAATACGTTCACAACCTCAAATATTTCCTGCAAGAAGTAAACATATATGTACCTTGAATGGTCGTCCACAAAAATCAAGAAGTACCTACTGCCACCTATGGATGGAACTTCCATAGGGCCACAGAGATCGGTGTGCACTAGGTCCAAAATACCTTGAGAACACTTTCCACTTATTTTGAATGGGAGACGCGAATGTTTACCCATCACACAGAAATCACACGGGTCTTTGGTTACAGCATCTTTTCCCATTCCCTTTGACACCTTGACCAATTGCAACATGCCTGCACGGTTCAAATGCCCCAACCTACGATGCCACAGACAAGATTGTTGGTTGGCAGCATAATGTTCCAATGTGTTCAAATGAAATAAATACATCGGAAAGGGAATAGGAGAGGTGAGTTAATTAACAAGATCATCAATCAGTACTCGGCTGTATAAATGACAATAAAATTTTTCTCACATTATTTTCCAGGGGCTGGGTTGGTGTAGCGTGTACAGCGAAGACAATCCGGGATTGATCCCCAGAATTTTTACATGTGGGAATTGTGCTGGATGATTACCACTGGTTGCTGGGTTTACATCTTTAACAGAGGTTTTTACACAGAAGCAGCACATGAAAATATGAAACCACTCAACCGAAATTTGTTGATGTTTTATACAGCCGGATTCGTCATAAAATTATAGTCTCATCGCTAAAATTCGTATGTAAATAAAGAGGATTACGAAAATAAAAAATGCATGCCATAGTTCATCTTACTCATAGATTGCATTACAGGGCTTATGGCGCACATTTTTGCCACATCGCTTAAAGTTCAGGAGATGTTTTTCATTGAAATTTTGAATGCTATCATTTTTAAGAGGGAAGGGGGGGGGGGTGTGTTCATGCTGAATTTTAATTATTTTAATAATTTTTATATTTGTAAGAGATATTGCTTGTTTTGTAGACATATATTATGAGTATTTTCCACAGTAAAGAAATTTTTATAGCTTTCAGTATTCTTGTATAGTGGCAAGTAAAGGCCAAAATTTGCATAAAATGGTTTTATGCAAGAAACGTGAACCAACTGACTTCAAGATACATAATAATTTCCACTGAAGAACAGTGTCATGGGCTACAAATGGACATGTATAAAAAACATTGCATTAAAAATTTTTGTATTAAAAAAATACACAAATTTGACAAATTTTTATTTAAAATCCAGAAATTTTTTTAAATTACAAAAAAAATTCGATGTGGTTTTTATTTATGTCTATACGTAGCCTGCGACACTGTTCTAAAGTGGGAAATTTTTTCATTTCTTTGTGTCAGTTGGTTTTCGTTTCCTGTATTAAACCGTTTTATGCAGATTTTGGTTTTGGCATGCCATTATACATAAACAATGAAAACTAGAACATTTTCATTACTGTAAAAAATAGTCACAAAGTATGACTACAAAACAAACAAAATCTCGTACTAAAATATAAATTATTAAAATAATTTAAATTTTGCAACTAAAATCAAAAATATTTTATATGAATACGATAACAAATTTATAATGAAACTTTTGTTTTATATTAGTTTTCATTAAGATATCATTAACACCCATCCATTTATACAAATCAATGTAAACTTTTTAATTAATAACAATTAATTTTTTAAATTTTTACAGTAACTATTTATTCATCTTTTATTTTTGGCCCAAATTTTGTAGACATAGTAAAGATATTATGTACCATGCTGCTGTTCTATTGTAAGGCCATAAACTGATCGTTCGAAACAGGTAAAAAATTATTGAAAATGTGACGACTTTGCCAGGGATCGAACCCGGACTCCTGGACTGGAAATCCTTATTGGTATTTAATTTGACTAAGCTGGTACTTGTTGGGTTAGGAAATTACTTAACAAAGTTTAATCTATTAAGGTGTAAAAAGTATGGGAAAAAATAGTTTTTCGTGTTATTTGCTGTCCTGTAGTACTAGCGGGCGAGGGCACAAACAATAAAAGCTTTACAATAGCGTGAGTTTTGATGCATTTATCTGTCGGTTAGACGTTTGGCGCGCTCGAGCAGGAAATGTGGAGGTGATTGTTCAAAGAAAATTAATATGATTATCACGCATCTCTTCTACATGCCATACAGCAATGGCTGATATTGAAAACTCACCATTTTTAAGTGAATTAAATGCTGTGTAGTGTAACTGAAATCAGAAAATGGTAAATTTTACTAGTTCAACATGTTTTTTGTATTTTCGTATTTATATGGTATACTTGATACTAATACACAGTAAATACCTAATTTTCTGTGGTAAAGCAGAGGATGAGAGGATTGGATACCCAAAAATCGTTGTTAGGCGAGTCGAGCTTATCTTAATGGCCACAAACTGGCAGTCGGCGTCCCTGGGGCTCCCAATAATTAGTGGTGCCAAAACAAGAAAGGGTGCAAGGCTCCGGCTTTGATAAAGATAACATTGTGGAAATTGTTCACTCAAATAAATTATATACTTAAAAATATTACAATTTCTACCATATGTATAGTTTTAATTAGAATAAAAAAGTGCTTAAATATCACCATTTTGCACCTAAATATCAAATTTTTCCCGGGAGGGGGGGATGCAACAAAACAAAACAAACTTTATTACCCTACATCCATAGCCGGAATGTCTCGAAAATGTACATGAAATTGTGTATGTAATCCTGGCAGTCTGGATTTCTTGTGTCTAGCCTATGAAATTAGACAATACATTGATATAGGCCGTTCATGATAACCAGTGTAAAAACCTCAACACTCTCCAAAGTTAACATATATTGGCCTAATCAAACATATTTTTAATTAATTAGAAGTTCTGCTGAGTGCTCAGTTTATAGTTAACAACCTAAATCACTGGAAACATTGACAGTTTCACGTTTAGGCGAAACTCTTTGCATCTAGTCTATTAGACAATACACTGATAATCAAGGGAAACGTTGAAGTTCTCGCTTTTGAATAAAATTTTTGGTTGAAGAATAAATATGAACTTTTGCTGGCCCACAATTATTGATTTCGCTTCCCGAGCTACTGCATATGTTTTTACGTTCTCAAACACACATTTCCATCCTCAAATTAAATAGCACTAAAAACCTTATAATTTCACTTTAAGTTAAAATTAACAGATCTTTCCCTTCACGACTTTTCTTTACCATAACAATTATTCCCGTGGTATTATGCATGCTAGTATTCAATTCAAAACAATACTCGGTTGTTCACAAACGTAAAATTTTTTTCAATACTAAACAAATGAGCATCTTCAGACAGCCAATCTCGAAAGAATCCACCAGTTTCTTCCAAATGAAGAGTTGATAAAAGTGAAATTGGGAAAGCATCCACTTGTAACTTAATGGACACCTTGACATGATGTAAAATGCGCTCCAGACTTTAACGTATGGTTAGTGCTAACCATTGGTTAAGTTACAGGGACTTTTAACGAGAAGTTGTAAAAGTGACCCTAAATGAAGCACCCCTTTACAACAGTTAAATGTTACCAAATGATGCAGGTTTTCATGGTAGTGTCAGTTAAACTCGAAATATGCATAAAATGGGAGATTACGTAGCAGTTTGTGTTATTGACTTAGCCAAGTAAATCTCTTCTTTTTTTCTGTGTTGTTTCTCGCACATCAGGTCCAGCTGTAGACACTGGTCACAGCCTGTTCACCAGCACAGGCACATGGCTGGTGTTTACAAATTATGTCACCATGTCTTCTCACCTTTAATACACTGGCTGTAGTGTACATTGTGCAGTGACAGTGTGACATGTTCAATATCTAGATTTTGAAGTTTTTTTTTAACAGTGTATCTTGTTGAATACACACCAGGAAATCATTCAGTTATAAACAAGTTAGTATTATTAAATTTTTAAAATTTTACTGAACATGAAAAAAAGTTATGAGACCTTCAGTAATATGTTAAAAATACAATTAAACCTCTAATAGAAACCTTTAGGGACCAAAATGTTAGGTATTTGTAGAAATGAGGTCAATATTACCAGGTGTTAACAAAAAGTTAAGTTTTCTAAAATTTTGGTGATTGTGTTTATTAAACATGCAGGCTATCCACCGTTCAGAAAACAAAAAATCAGGAGACTTTTGTAATCCCTCTGCCCCCCCAAAAAAGTTCCGTAAAATCAGCCAAATCCCAAATGCGGTACACAAAACATTTTCATACATTCTTGTTTGTATGCATTCCTGACACAGACAATAATTTCTGAACAAAGCAATATTTTCAAAACCAAAAACATTGGCAAGTCCAAAACATTAAGATGTTTCCACCAATAAAGCATGGGTTCCAGAGGTCCTCCTCTGGGAAAATGTTTATCTGAAGGTGCTATTCAAGCAGTTTTTAGTCGAAATGTTGAAAAAAATTCTAATGTTTTACAATCTAATAGGGCCTCTTAGAACAACAAAAGAGTGAGATTTTTTGCTAAATATAAATGGATGTGGCACAGGATGAGGGAGTATATAAACATCACACAAAAACTACCAAAACAATGTGGAAGTCAGTAACAATGGTTTTGAGAGGGTTTTTTGTAAGTTTTGAGTGGCTTTTTTTGTTCCAGATCCTATATTCAAAACATACTGTAGGTCCACTTAGGCCTACACAAAATAATCAAAAGAAATAACTTTTTAAGGATAGAATTGCTTCACTGAATTAAGTCCTATGGCTTCTTGAAACAGTTCTGCTGCACTCAGACTTAACTTCTTTCAAGAAACTTTCCATCACATATTTTACAAACATTTACAGCGAGCACAACCATATTTTTCACCATTTCACTTTTCTGAAAACATTGTTATTAAAGATTAAACCAGCTTGATGCACAACTAAAATGCAGAATGAAAGTAGACATACACTAGGGCCTACTTTGGTTATACCAACTCTTTTCTAATTGTCGTAAAATTAATAGTGTCTTAATTTGCGCTGTCATTTACCTTGGTTTACTTGTTTTGTCGTATTGATATGCTTAACATCATCCTTTCCAGCATGCAAAATGGAAAAATCATGACGAAACAATATTCAAAATGTTGATTCCTTCTGATGAGAAAATGCCCAGAAATTCATAAAAATATTATCTTCAGGATCACAAGTTCCATCCCTTCACTTAGCACGATTGTTTTTATTAGCAGCACAATTTTTGAATAAACATAAATAATTTGCACGAGGTACTAGTCCAGTGTCAAACACCGCAAGATGCTTCTTTACTTAGTATAACTATCACTGTTAGCCTATTATAACTTGATTTTTGAGTATTGTTAAATAACTCTTACAAAACACTTGTAGGCCAATCACACAAGTTTCACAAAATACAATAAGTGGAACAAAGTCAAGACCACCGCATACACCACTGTGCACGTTAACACAGCCAACAATAATTTCAAAGTTGTGTCGTCGTACCAGGCCACAGGCCAGGTGGAGTTGCACCTGGTCGCGGCAGGTGTTTGCAGAGTGTGTCAGTGGCAGGTGTGCGCTGGTTCATAATGGCAGATATGCGATACTTGAGTGTGTGTGGCAGATCAGTGACGGTGGCAGGGCATGTGTGAACTTGACACCGATGTGTGACACCTGCCATCCCGGCCATCTGCCAGTGCAGGACACATGGCTTTGCTGCCCCCTCCCTTTACCAGGGCATGAAGAAGGCTGTCTGGAAGCAGCGGGCATGACGGATGGAACGAGAGAGACGTGGTGTGCTTCGGGAATCTTGATTCGTCCAGCGAGAAACATAACGCATGTGTGCAACTATCTGGCCCAGTGTTTTACTTAGTTTCGTCACTTGGAACTGGCTAGCTTAAGGCCCTAGGGTACGGGGGTGTGGACCGCCCCATAAGTGTCCATGTAAGGTGTAGTTTTCTCCAGATCCTCCCTGCTTTTCCCGATCCGCAGCTGTTTCGACTTGCCAGGTGAGAGAGGGGCACACCGGCACGAACAGATCACGACCCATCGAGCCTCGTGTTCCCGGCTACACGCTTAACCGGGTGGCGCCCAGAGCATTCCAACGCAGCTCTGTTCCTACCTCACTCTCACCGGACACGGCGTCAGTTGATAACGCCATCTTGGATGACAAATGAAATAATTTTCTGATTGGTTAACAAGCACCAATGACGATAGCGCAACGAAAACAAATCCCATAATTTTAGCAGAAATTATTGACACTAGCAACATTAGCACAGTTATATCGTAAAATTATTGGCGATGAAAGCAGTTAAAATACTGAAGTTACGGTACGAACCACAATACCTATACAGAATTTACGATAAAACCTCAAACGTATGCATTGAAACTAAAAAGTGGGAGATTAAAATTACTAATCAGGAGGGCGGGATATCAGGTGGAAAATCAGGAATCTCCTGCCAAAAGCAGAGGTGGTGGAAGGTCTGAACATGGTTATCGCAATACATTTTTACTAGAGTACTTGATATTACATTGTTTTATGTATGTAGAAAAACTGTATTCAACATTAAAATAATTATTATGCTTCTCTCCTCATTCCAAGGGTGAATGAAAACCACTTTGCATTAATGAGAACTTTACATCAACAAGGTTTTCATTAACGAGGTTTCACTACGTATTAAACTTTTCCTTGCGCTATTAGTTTCTAATGTTTAGCACCTGTCAGTTAGAATCTGGAACCCAACGTACTTCACAATTTTTTAGGTCTCCGCAGTGGGCCTCTTTGCAAGGAAATGAGTGTACTGAATTTACACTCATGTACACATGCATGCGCGCACACTGTAACGGGTGCGTCGTCTACGTTGTTATTTATATATAGTTGTTAGAGGTTATGTCCCTGTTCGGGCACCAGAATGTAGTGGGTCTGCTTCTACGTTGTGGTTGTAGTGTTTATATATAGTTGTTAGAGGTTATGTCCCTGTTCGGGGCGGCAGAATGTAACGGGTCTGCTTCTACGTCTCGTGTTGTTGTTGCGGAGACGTACCTCTCCTCCGTTGCTATTATTGCCAGTAGTTAGCAGGCAAAAAGAAAAAAATGGCAAAAACCAGCGAGCTGATGTAGAAGCGGTACCTATTATATTGATGCCCGGATAGCAGTGAGGTTAATAAAGCCACAGATGAATAAATAAATAAAAATCATAATATCGGCAATTTTTTTCTTTTATTTAACCTTTCTTTTGACGCACTTTAACAGACAAAGACAATTCACATTGCGAGTGCTCGCCCAGAGTTAGATGAGGTGACTTTTTCTTATCTACGTATTAGGCATTTCCGCCTGCCCTCTGTGTGAGTAGTAGTACTCGGCCCGGCACTTTGTCTACCTTAATCACCGGCTATATGGTTATGAATGTCTACTGGTGGTTTCTACTAACTTAAAAGGCAGCATTCCAACAAATAAAGAAAATAAAGCTAAGTTCGACTAACGAATCTGCACTCTAGGCTTCACAACCCCTCTGCCCTGTCTAACACGTCCTCTCCCTGCCGCCATGACGCCCCCACTAATCACTCAGCCGGCCATCTCCCGGTGACCGTTCCCTAGCTCCGATGGATCACAACTAACTTTCCTGGGTGGACACCCGGACTTGCTCGGCCGAGCGGCGGAGGGATACATCAGGATCCAACTTGCCTAAAAAGCTGGTTAATTGACGTTTATAAACTAAAAATTGTACGTAACATAGATACTGATAAATTTACAAAGCATTTTATTCCATAATACCCGCTAAATATTTATTAGTTTATTAATTGGGGATGTGCAGCGTCATCAATCTGTCACGGATCACCATCTTCACGGAGTTTTGCGCCCGACACTACCACCCACGTCGATCGAGAAATGCCCGGCAGAGCTCATCGCATTCCAGCACGTCCCTGTACGTGCCTCCAAGCGAGTGAACTCTGACCTGCCTGCCAGATAAATCTGTCCAAAGCACAGGCTAGCTCAGAGCTTATTTGAAATTTTAAAAGCCAGCACTCCTCTGTACGTGCTTCCAAGCAAGAGAACTACGACTAGCCTGCTACATAAATCCCATTCCAGGAGAAGCAAGCTAAGAGGCTACTTGAAATTTAAAAAATCCAAACAAGGCAAAATATAAGAAAAGATTACTAAGAAAAGTTGCTTGAAATTACATTAGCTTTAAAATGAGTCCAAACACGATATGAATCTGATAAAATTGACACGTAAAATTTAATACTTTTCTCTTTCTTTAAAGTTAAATTTTAAATAGACTTTTAATGTTAATTTCTCTATTCGCATCTCCAATTAATAGGTTGGATCCTGCTGTATACATCCTTATCCCTGGTTAAGTTGGCCTACTTAATTTGTTATAAACAACAAAGGAAAAAAATATTGCAGTTACAGATCTCGTAAATGTATGTATAGTATATTAATTTGTAATTAAAAGTTGCCACTAAAAATACACACAATGTAAGCACATCACCAATTCAAGTTCTGTTCAGTATACTGCCGCGAACGAATGACACAATTAACAAAAACAATAATAACATATTTTCTTAATGAGTGAAACGTAAAAACAAAGCTATTTCTAATTCCGTGTGCTCAGTCTGGTGATCGTAAAACATAACACATTACAAAATACTAATGACTTCACATCATTTAGCGATGATATTCATAAACAGTTACTTCTAATACTTTTGAATGTGTTCATCAGAAACCCATATCTATTACACAACGGACATACATACTCAATGACTCAAAACGTTTCCAATTCCAAGCGAGTTAAGTGACGAAAACCTAACTCTGGTGCCATCTGTCGATTTAATCACTTTGTGCTGGAGCTAATAAGACAAATGACATAGTCAGTAGGTATGTCAATAAGATCATAAATAAATATTTTAAAGCATGTGATATATAGAGACGTTGATTGCGTTCAATGTTCCTTCACTGATGCATTGGTGATTTGCTACCAACCATACAAACAATAACGTAACTATTGTTAATGTTGACTAATATGCAGTAACTAATAGCGGTACTTTTTTCAAAGGTTAAATCTTCAGTGCATAATTTATTCAGAATAATCTATACAAATTGTCCTCTCAAGAGTGTACACTTAGTGTACACTTAGTGTACACAATTACAGTGTGATGGGAGAATTACAAGCAATACAAAAAATGTCTACATTCTCTTCATCATACTGATCTGTTATTCATGATGGTAAAATATTAGGTTTTAGTAAAAAATTGTTGACAAAAAGTAACAAACTTAATAGTGTGAACTGGAATAAAAACATTATAGAAATGTTTAAATGACAGATAGTACATGGTGAATAGTACAAAAATATGATCTGGCAATCAAACAAGATAATACACAACATTTTCGTGGTGAAACCAAAAATATTCAAACCTTTCACAGCAATATTACTGTAAATTGCCCTTTCATAAATCTTATGGGAACATTACGAGGAAAAAACACACTGAACAATACAACAAATATCAACCCTGAAGAATAACAGTGGTGATTAACATTTACGGTAATAACTCAAGTAAAAGACAGATGAAACACAAGAATACAAATTTAAAAAAGAATACAACTGTCAAATACCATCCACTTTTGCAGTGAAAATAATGCTAGTCTTGCTACACAATGGTATCAGGCAACACACACCTGTGCTGATGTGTCGACGACGTACAAGTTAAGATTTATAATATAAGGTAACCAAACAAGCTTAATATGCTCAACATTTACACGTAAAGTTTGCACAGATTTTCTTAACAATGTATGTGATGCATACACAATGAACCCAAATGTGTGAATGTTTGAGAAACATTCATTAATTATTATGTTTGCCATCTTGTATATGTAATCCCGCATGTCTAGAACCTTGTTCACATATTTGATAGTTCCACTCTTGTGTTCACTATTTTACAAATCAAATCATTGTAAAACCTCTATTTAACAAAACTGAAGGGGAAAAAATGGCATGTTTGTTACATGGGGGTTCGTTAAATACAGGTTTTATACAGCAGATTTCTAATTGACATAACATTTAACGTGAATGACAATAGCACACAGAGCTTCATGTTTAGGTTTGCAAGGTAAAAGCATAACAATAAACAACGTGGTCCCATATCACAGAAGATGCACACTGTTGTGTATGGGCACCTTTGACATGGTTGTCATACCAAAGCCATGGTAACAAATTTCACCACCACAAACACTATAGATGCAGCTACGAGTTGGCTGAGCATATACAAAGTGTCGCATGTGCATGTTGTGTCCAACATTAAACCATGGAGATGAACAAGTGTTGTTTACGTTTATTTTACACTTTGTGAGTTAGTGTTATAACACTTTCAGCACGTGAACAGATAAAAAAATAGTGACTTTTTGAGTATGGTACTAATTACACGTGATTTTTGAAAGCTGTCGTTTGTTGTAAAGAGAGTTTTACAGTTTCAAAATAAATAAATTTCAACATTTCGAGGTTAAAATACATTGCTCTTATGGGGGTTCAGCGGGAACAAATCTTTACTTTTTTATATAGGGTTTTTCGTTAAATATAATATTTTTTAATGAAGGTTTTACTGTTTGTAGAGTTGCAATGTACAATCTTAAAATGAATGGTAACAAATAAAAAAATTACATTGTGTTTACTACACTGTGAATGCTCTGCAGAGTACGAACTGAACTAACTGAATGAGATGCTTTGATGGGGATTCATTATTTACTGTTTAACGAATAAAATTTGGATTGAATATATTTTTGCAACATACACATGAGGTTTTCAAGAAATAATTCAAAAGGAAAATAATATTTACAAAAAAAAATTAGGTTCTGATAGACCTTAATGATTTTACACATGGGAAATGAGAACTTTTAAAAGCAACACTCAAAATGGATTTGATAACACACTGTTTTATAATTTAAACATGTTAAGCGGGAATAACTGTAAACTGGGAATATTTAAGGCAAGTTTCAATACACATGAATTTAAAACAACAAATAACATGCATATTGGTGAAGCCATTTACAACCATAAACCACTAAAATTCTGAAAAAAATACTTCTTAAATATTCTTATTCACATATGTTTGAAAAATTTTACCTGCCGTTGCGATGCTTGTTGCTTTGAGATAAGCTTAGACGCTTAATTCAAAATTCTGCAATGTTGATGAATGGTTATTCTACTTAACATGCAAAGAAATGAACTAATGACTTTATTTCTAAGCAAATAATTCGTTCTTCTGAATTTCCAAAGAGAACTGCCTGCCAACGCCATCGTACCTAAAATAGCTGGTAGTAAAACCTGAGAAATATTTACAGAACTAGGAACAGCATGGCCAAATTGTAGCTATAGATGCACCAGCATTCCTCCAGCATCTATAGCATAAATGATGCAGTGAACTTCCCTCTCTCCATCAACATCTACACTGAAACCCCCTTATTTTCACTTTTCAGGAAGCAACTTTCGATGTGACGCAGCAGTTGAGACGAGTTATTAGCCCGAATAGTGGTTCTGCAGGTACTTTCTATAAGTGGCCACTGTTGCACCAGTGGAGAGTAATGACAATATTAACTGTTCAGCAGCTTAATCTTTTAGGTTAAATATAGTAGCATAACTACCAACAAAAACAATGCCAGGAATATCTTCCTTACAGTTATTTATTTGTAGCCATAACCAATCTGTTTCATGACACTAGTTGCTTAATGCAAACAAACAAAATAACAAAAAAGTAAAATATAACAGGTGACGAAACAATATAGTCATTATTGAGTCTCTGCTCAAGAATTTGAGCACAAGAGGACATCATAGCTCGGTACCGCGCCTTACAAACTTTAGTACACACGAGAATATTTGCTCCGCTCACAATTACGACTACACAGTTACATATTGTGCAACACAACTAATTACACCTAGTGCTAATTAAAAAAAAAAGAATGACAGTGATAAGGTTAAATGAAATAAAGTTTTAGCTACAGAAATTTCGCCCCCGAGGCTTTATTTCTCCGCGCCAGCGCTACCTTACACTTCCTGTCTGCCCCTCCATGACACCTCGACTGAAACTTAGCCGGCCATCTCCCGGTGACTGTCTACAAACTCTGGCATATGACGACTCACTTTCCTGGGTGGACACCCGGACTTGCTCGGCCAAGCGGTGGAGTGATACAGGACCCAGGTTGTTTGAAGACTGGTTAATTGACATATATTATGGAAGAAAAGTATGTAACATAGTTACTGATAAATTTACAAAGTATTTTACTCCACAATAACATCTATCCAGCTATTAATTAGTTCATTAATTGGGGATATGCTGCGTCATCAATCTGTCGCGGATCACCACCTTTTCAGAGTTCTGCTGTGCACGGCACTATCAGAACTACCACCCACGATGAAGACCTAATAAGCTGCTGACTAAGTTGCATTTGGCATATCTCTGCACGTGCCTACAAGCATCTGAACTTGGACTTGTTGCCTGTCCGATAAATCCCATCCCAGAGGAAGACGAGCTCAGAGTCTACTTGAAATTTTCAAAATCCAAAAGAGACAAAATATTAGAAAAGTTACGCAAAAAATTGTTCAAAATTAAATTCTCTTTAAAATGAGTCCAAACACGAAATAATTCAGCTAAAATTGACCTGTAAAATTTACTGCTTTTATCTTGCCTTAACTGGTAAAATTTAATTTTGAATAAAAATTTTACTGATAATTTCTCTACTAGCATCCCCAATTAATATGTTGGATCCCGCCATATACATTCTTACACCTGGTTAAGTTAGCATGATTAAATTGTTAAACAACAAAAAGAATGTATTAATTTAAAGAGAAAAAAAAAGGATTGATATTCCTATACGATAAGAAACCAAGTATGGGTTACGTGCTAGTTCACGTCATAGTAACAAATGGCCAAAAGAAAAATTAATCCCCAACTAAGGTTTGTTTATTGACCATGTTAATTTACTATACAAAAATTAATGTCCGAAGCATCATACACAAAAAGGAATGTACTTCCGTAAATATCCTTGAAGAAAAAACAATAATATCTGCACTGTTCTTCAAAAAAATTGGATAGAGCTTAAGCAATAGTAAACCCAAATACATTTTGGGAGCATTCATTCAACTACTATTGTGTTAATTTTTTTTTCATTATAAAAAACAATTCCTTCTATAAGGGGTTTACTATTATTAGGTGTATCTTGAACAAGAATTTGTATATTTTTTTACGTATTTACTGCATAGGCTACATAGATCTTGACTTATTTTTGTTTCCGAAGTATGCATGCGCCCATAATTTTCACTAACTACACACATGAGAATGTAAACCAGAATAAAAAATGCTATAATGTAAAATAAAAAATAATACAAGAAATCGTACCTTCTGGAGTGTGTCATGTACGAGGCATGTCCGGAAAGTGACTGCTTGTTTGTAAAAAAAAGCCATGAAGTAATTTTATTCAGAAAAATAATTACATAATACTACATTTCTATTTTTAGACATAGTTGCCATGTTCAGGCAATTGCCAGAGCGGGAAATCAACTTCTGTATGCCCTCTTCCAAGAAAGATGCTACCAGTGAAGACAGCCACTGTTGAACACCGTTTTTCAGGTCATCACCGCTGTCAAAGTGCCTTTGTCATGATGCCACCACATACATGTTTGAATCTGTTCCTAAGCCTAATCGGTTACTGAGATGCTATATTTGAACAGTAATAAGTAAGTTTTAGGAGTGATGTTCAGTCCGTAGTTTGTTTCCCTTTCGCTTAAGATGAGTGCAAGGTCTAGTACTCAACGCTGCCAGAGTCCTGGATGGTACAAAAATAAACATATTTAAGAATAATTTGTTGTTCGAGACTATTGAAAGTTGAGTACATAGACTCTGGCAGCCCTGAGGTCCTTGCTGTTGCCTAGGCATGGTCGCGCGGCATGGCTGTCACAGGTGCACAGTTTATTAGAGTATGACGCTAAGGGCGCAGGAGACTAGAGGGGGAAAGCAGTATATGTAGGGCTGATGCCATGTTTCGAAGCCAGTTTTGATATTTTTCTGAGCGCAGCCACAGGCCATTTTTGCCTTTTTTGTTAGAGCGGCCACACACCGCTCTTAACACTGTTCGCCTGAGAGCAGCGACTAGCGTCATCGAGCGCACGGGCAGATGTAACAGGTCGTTGAAAACAGTCCGAGACCCTCCTTATAATTTAAAGTTTAACACTTCGTAAGGTTAGGAGTAATTGAAGATATGACACACTACAACAAAGGCATGTTAAGACAATTTATTTATTATTGGGTGAGTGAAGCATGATGCATATTCCATGCATCATAATATTAGTAATCATGTAACAATAGATAAATGAAGTTGGAACTTGTTTTACTTTAGTCATAGACTATACATATATTGGTTAGTCAGAGAATTGTCCAAACTAATGTATGGGAAGGATCAGCCTATATTGTATATTGAATTGCAGTTGTTCAAATTAGAATAAATATAAACCAGTTAAGGTTAATATAGCGTATTGTCATTCATATAATATAAGTCTTCCTGCCTAACTGTGCTCAATTCACTAGAACGTGGGTGACAGAGTTATTAATAGCATTTGATTTAATTGTATTATAGTGCATCCGAGTATCCAGAGATGTTGATAATCTTATGTGGTTCTCATATCTCGTATAACAACCTGGACATAGAAGCACGTGCGTGTGTCCTGCGTGCTCTCATTAGCAACGGTTAAGGAAGAGCCTTAACTTGATTTGTTTTTTAAGAAATTCTTGTCCATTTAACTAAATCCTTTCCCCTGTTACCTTACCATCACAATCACCCCCCACCCTCTCCAAAAATTGCCTTACCGCAGGCTCTTTAAGGTGTTGTGGTAAGATCAAGCAATCTCCATCTTGCGTGCGGGGCCTCATAACCCCCTTAAAATACAGTATGGGTGGTGGCGGCATATCGCACTAACCCACTCACCATCTAGGTATTGTTCCCCCACTTACACCCTAAAACCTACCATACCACAGACTACAGCGGGTCTGGCGGTGCCCCTTAATATAGTTGCAACGGTGACTAGCGGCTCGTGGTGTTATGATACCTTCCTCCGAACTCACACTTCAGGTTCAAGAACATAATATAGTAATCAGAAGTCGCCAAATCGGGGCTGTACGGTGGGTGATGGAATTGCTCCCAACCGAGTGAGTGAAGAGGTTTTGGTCAGCACTTAACATTGAGGTCTTTAGCCCTGGTGAGGGGTGATGTGATGTGAGTATGGAGCAGTGCCAGAATGAATGGGCAAGGGAAACGGGAGATCCCCGAGAAAACCAGCCAACCAGCGGCATCGTCCGGCACGATTCCCACGAGCGAAAATCCGGGGACCGACCCTGCCGGGAATCAAACCCGGATTGCCTTGGTGAGAGGTGAGAGGTATGACCCCTTGGCCACCGCACCCCTGCTCCTCACCGGATTGTTGAGGAAGGTTTTGTGCGACACCAGCAGCATGGGGACGTGCAATGTCATGAAGAAACACAATAACTTGACTGATCAATCCACACTTTTTTTTTAACTGCGCACTGAAGATTTCTCAATGTTTGAAAGTATCGTTTCATATTGATGGATGCATCTCTGGGAACGAACTCAACCAGCAGAATGCCAAGTCTGTTCCAGAACGGAGTGCACACGATTTTTCTTACTGAAAACATTGACAAGAATTTTTGACGTTTGGGTGATCCCATGTGCCTCCACTCACTAGACTGTTTTGATTCTGGAGTAGATAACAAACAAATTTTCATCACTGGTCACTGTCCTGCTTAAAGAATTCACCTGCATCATAACTTTATCAGAAAAGAAATGCCAAAGTGCTGCAAGTCGCTTCGTTTTGTGGGCATCCGTAAGAATCTCCGTAACCCAATGGGAACACAGTTGACAAATTTCTGCTGATTTAACATCCATTGCATTCAAAAACTGCATTACGGAAGGCACTTCACAGCCTGCGGGGATCAGAAGTCTTTATTAACATCTCGAATAATCAGAAACAACAGTAAACACATACACATCAGGCTGTTATGGCGTCAGTGGATGGACAATGAACTAGAGAGACACGTGCGCTTGCGCGGAACAGCAACACTAGTGTTGCGGTGCCGGCAGAACATAACTGTACTTACTTTCCGGACACGCCTCATATAAACATCACACAACTTGCTACAGTAAAAAAATATCTAGGCCTAATGACGGCAATAGAAACATACCGTGAAACCTATGTTACACAAAATTTATGGCTCGCTAAGGCCACAGCTACCGGCAAGTGTGTGGTATCACCTCTGTGACGTTAGCGCACTGAAAACCCCAACCCCACACTAAACCATAACACTGAAGCACTCAGGGAGTATCAACGGGCTAGGGGATGACGGGATTTTAGCTACGAGACCCACGGGTCAGAGAAACTCCAGTTTCTGGTTGTTCCACTATATTGAGCCCTTTAAAATACAATGTTACACAAAACCAATTAAAGTCAGTGAACAAGAAGTTGAACCCGGGTAAGAAGGGAAGGAAAAAGATCAAGTTCATGTAATGATATTACCGTTTTCTGCTGTATCGAAGGAGAAGGTATGGTTTGGCCTGAGCTGCAATCACAACTGGCCGTAAGCTGGCATGAAGGAAGTGACGGAGGAGGAGGGGGGTAGTTGCGCATGCAGTGCGAGAGAGAAGTGGGGAGGAAGGGGAGGCGCTGGCGGGGGGTTTGAAACAGTGTGGTTGAAAACACGTCCACAATATGGCGTCCAGCCTGGATGGTTAAGACATATAGTACAACTCCCCCGCTCTTGAGTCTTCAATCTTCTTGAAGTCCAGTCTAAAGACCGTCCAGGGTCTATCAGATCTGGAGGGGGCGTCCTCCAACTAGATGGCTATCTCCGAAGCTGCAAAAGTGGATGCCAACCTCTGAGGGCAACGCCTGGACATTAAGACGCCATACTCCACACCAAGCCAACTAGAGCGCCTCTTCGCCCCGATTGAGTCTAGCACCCCCCTGGAACCAGGACGAGGTCAGATGACATGCAAACAAACACACTCTTGAAACAGTAACCTACCAATTCACAAGTCAATACGTTACACAAGGGCTCAACATCAACATTAGCAAGTCTGATACTCCACTAAAATAGTACTACAAATAATTTGATACACTCGTTTAAAACACCATATGTATATGATATACCCATTTTAATAATAAATCACAAAGGTGCCAGTGGATACACTACATTAGATACCCCTCTCCATTTGATAATTTGATCATAAAGAATCACATCATAATAAAGCCTACAATTTAAAGCCTACAAATTTATTTCAAAAAAAGAAATACGTTTAAATTAATGGCCAATACTTATCCACTAGTAAGCGTAGTCACATATGTCACACATCCAGCTGGATTATAATGATCTTAATCAAGGTACACAAATTTCTAAATTCCTTGGCAACTTTGTGTGCATGCTACCAAGTGTATAGGTGATTCAGAAAAAAGTGAACACTCAAAGAAGCCCTGATTAATTTCTATTTCCTGCCAGTTTATATCTTTCCGCCGATGTAAACACAAATAATGCCACAAGCTTTTATTTACATAGGGTCGTGCAATGTTTACAACTACATTAAACTGCTCCGATAAATTTTAGCTACAATATCTACTCATTAAATGCACGGGGCTGAATGTAAGATATAAATAAAGTAATCTTAGTTATAAATACCTGCGAGTTAATGTCTGGTTTCTGTCCATCGACTAATCTAAACAT
>PNEQ01104485.1:20385-55691 GCA_003012365.1 Medauroidea extradentata
CATATTTTATTTGAATTTGTAACGCAAAACCGCCACTACAACAGACATGACACACGCTATTCAATAATTCAAGTTTCGTTCAGTTCTACTGCCACGAACATCGTCGACGCACTTCAGAAACAATAATTAACGTATTTTCTTAACATGTGAAATAAAAAGTATGTTGTTTTTAGGCTGGCAAACGTAAAACATAATATACGGATTACCGATTGTTTCACATCATTTCGGCAATGATACTCAAAGTAATTTCCAATACTTTTGAATACGTATATACTCAAAACGGGCAAACGCACGCATATTATGCAACCAAATATGCAACTTGGTGGCGAGAACATAACTCTGATGCCACCTGTTGGTGGAGTTTTGAACTGTCTGAAGCACGGAGCACGCGATAACGGCCACAGCGAGTCGAGGTCGACGATAGCATCACATAATTCTCGCGCCAATCAAGTCTAATTATAATGTATGTATGAATGTCAATAAGATCATAAGTAAATATTTTGAAGTGTATTAAATACAGACAGGTCGAGTTCGTTATATGTTCTTTCACTAATGTTGTATTCAAATAGGAAAATACACGGAACTACGTACAATAAATCGCTACCAACCATACAAACAGTAAAGTAACTCTTGTTAGTGGTGATGTATATGCAATAATGGCTAGTGATTTTTTTCAAAGGTTAAATCTTTAGTGCTCACTTTATTCCGAATGGCCTATACCAGCTATACAATTATTGTGCGACTTACATTGCCATATTTGTTCTAATTATACTAGAGCATCTTAACTAACAAACTATCACACACCATTTACACTCGCATTCACACAATGTTAGTTAATACTATTAACTTACACTACCCTACACTAACCTAATCTTAGCGTGCCTACCTAAACACACCAACAAACGCTGATACTTAACAATAACAAACACACCGGCAACTACACATGAAACATGAGAACACGACAAGACACAGTACCACTACACAACCACCACAGGACCAACCCACACCCGCCTCTCCATTGGGGCAACATGGGATGAAATGAGGCGTCCTCGCCCTTTGACGTCTTTACTGATATTGATCATCTTGTGCCTTCTTAACATGTGTCACATGTGCCTCATGAACCATTTTGCCTGAAACAGGATCTTGCAACAATAATGTATTAGGCCCCAACAAACTACTACTCTCAGTGGTCTTATGCAGGGCGGCTGCAATTTACTAGTGGTTGCAGATGACTTCGACGCCTGGACATAGGAACAGCAATACACAATATCTCCTACAGCAAAACTAGCCGGAGATTTACCTACGTTAACCCATGCCTGAACCTGCTGTTTCACATCTACCAAATGCCCCGCCACCTTCTGAGCCAACAGCTCATGCTGACCACCAGACATTGGCAATGACGGCTAAGGAATACCCCAGATGTTAAGCAAGGGGTGGATCAGGTCACGACCCAGAAACACCCTAGCTGGAGCATTCTTAGTTACCCTATCTACAAACGAGTTGAACACAAAATCAACTAAGTCCAGATCCTCGTCCCAAGCTGCATGGTAGGCATTATACAAATAAGTCAGTGCTATCTTTGGATTGCAATTTAACCGTTCTACAGTATTACCACGTGGATAATACAGACTGCTCGTATAATGTTGTACCGCCCAACGATGACACATGTTTCTGAATTCCTTGGACCAAAATAGGAAACATCGCTCACCAGGTTAACGGAAGCCCCCACCGCACTCCAAACCTTCTCCGTCAGATGTCTAACAATAGTTTGTGTCATCATGTTCCTCATAGAATGAAGGAATACAAACTTTGAAAAGATGTCCAACACGATAAAAACGCACACATTCTGCCTCCTAGAACAAACAAGCGGTCCAAACACATCAATGTGAACCATTCTCCTACACAAAAGACACATCCTCAACGGAGTACAGCTCCACACGGGAATTGTGAAGGGGTTTTGCTCTAAGGCAATCCTTACACATGGTCACAAAAACTTTGACATCCCTTTTTAAGCCAACCAAATTAAAATCTAGATGCTATTTTCATATAAATCCGCTCACATCCTAAATGGGCGCCAAAGGCTGACGAATGAAAGTACGTCAACACCTCGGCACGGAAAACTTCTCAAACTACTAAAAGGTTTTGACGACGGCTCCGACACACAAAATGCAATAACCCGTCCCTCATGGCAAACGGTATCGCCTCACCCTTGGCAACCCGACTTTCCCATTGCTTATATTCCTCATAGCGTTCTTGAGCAGCTCTTAGTACCACATAAAAATTAGGAGCATTCGCAAAGATCCCACACGATGCAACAGGAACATCAACATCGGGTTCAAAATCCTCTACAGCAAACATTCTGGATAGTGCGTCGGTGACGACATTATCCTTCCTTGGCATATGACAAACCTGAAACCGAAATCGGGTCAGGTGATAGGCCCAACACCCTAATATCCCAAATTTTTGTGAGTGGGACAGCAACCAAGTGATAGCCTGGTTGTCATAGTACAGATCAAACTTGACAGTATTGTGATAGTCTGCGAAATGCGACGTCCTATATATGCACGCGAGCGCTTAACTTCCTCTCACCATTGGTCAACACCAGACTCGTGAAAGCCACAGGACCAAAGTCCCATTTCACATCTGACCCAACGCTGCCCCTAGAGCTTCCGATGAAGCATCCATGAAGTACAAACCGGGCGTCAAAATCGGCCAGATTCAATAATGTGCTAGTGGCCAACTCTGCCTTTAATCCTAAAAGGTCCCGTTCCTGGTCATCACCCCAAAAAAAATGGCTGACCATGCCGCTCCAACATATTTAAAGGGGCCGCGACTTCCGCAAACTGGGGAATAAAGTATGAATAATAACCCCCCATACCCTCAAATTTAGAAACACCGTTAAAGGAAATGGGATGCGGAAAATTAACTATCGGCTGCATTTTCGCCCATCTGCTATAATATATCCCAAGAACCACACCAAATCGGAACACCAAGTAACTTTAGAAGGATTAACTGTCAAGCCTGCCAGTCACAAACGCTGAAGAACCTCCCGAACATGTTCCACATGCTCATCCATAGACTCGCTATGTATCACAATGTTGTCAATGTAATTAAACACGGACTTGAATTTAAGATCAGACAAAACATGAACAATCACGCGCGGCCCGAACTGCAATCACAACTGGCTGCCTGACCATGGACTGGCATGAAGGAAGTGACGGAAGAGGGGAGGGGAAGTTGTGCACGCAGCGGGGAGCGCAAGAGAAGAGGGAAGGAAGGAGAGGCACTGGCGGGAGGCTTGAAACAGTGCTGTCGAAAACATGTCCACAATATGGCGTCCAGCCTGGATAGTTAAGACATACAGCACACCTCTAAGTACAGGCCACTCAACTGACGTGCAGAAATTTACCAAAATTCATTTTTCTATGGAAATTTAGTAGTCACCATGTCATTCAATTTGCGATAAGTATGGTTAAATTTCAAACGTGTATTTCTATAGTTGTGTTTCTTGAATCCGGTTAATATTTTCCTAGACACTACTGTCTGAAAAACCAATTTTTGTCCATTTTAAGTGACTTGAATATAACGCTTCTAATAAGTGCATCCAACTTTTAAAATTATTGAGGCATAGTTTGAAGTGTGTGTTCTTTTCATAAATGAAGATAAGTCATAAGAACACCTCAACTCAATGCAGCACATCCAAGTGCAGGTATCAAGTCTCTTAACAAAATAAAACAACAATATCCATTGTTAGAGCTTTTATCGCTATTAATTAATGTATCATGCTGTAACATAGCTTTAATAATAATAGCAAAATATCTCAGAAAAAAGCATTTAAAATTATCTTATTTATTGGTTAAACACACAGTTACAAACATGTAAGTAAAATTTTTTTACTACAGATAAAAGAAAAATTTGAGCCCGAGTTTTCACTATATTTGCTTACAAAGTTTTATTAACGGCTCTAATTTAGTGCTGAGTTAGTTATGTGCTCCACATGTATCATAACTTATATAGACTATTATTGTACCTACTTTTTTACTGTTAATTTTTATGTTTAGTAACTAATTTATTTGAGATCAATGAGTGTGAATAACTTGTCTTACAGCAGATATTTCAATATTAAAAACTTAATTATGTAATTCACAGTAATTTACATTTATGTATGAATATGATGTATCATTGTTTCAAATTTCAATTTGTATGGCTTTATGTATGTGTGTAGATATACCTAATGAATATTGATAAAGTTTTACATCCCAGAGCACTATGGCTCATGTACGGGATCTAATGATTGTAAGTTATAGGCCTAAATAAATAAATAAACTTACTATGTAGTTTTTTTTTATTTATCAATATGTAAAGGTAAAGTCAGAGGAAAAAATAACAGATGTTTCATAGCTACGATCCACAGTCATTCTTTACACGATGATTTATAGTACCCAATTTTTATTTAACTGCAAAAATATATAAAATGAATACATAAAGAACAATCAGCGAAAATGGTACAACTGGTGAAACATTTCAGGCTACAAGAAGAGATCAGTAGTTTTTCTGATTTTTAATATTTCCAAATGCTGATAGCATATAATACAAACTAACCCTCTGCATACTCTGAATTGGCTAAAACATTTACATGGCATTAAAAAAAAAAAATGGCAAAATTCAAGCCAATAATATTTTTTATTTATGTTACATGTTACACAAATTACCTGAACTTTGGTTATGTTTCAACTAGCACTGTTACTTCACATTATACTTTAAAGTCACTGCTACATAATAGTTTTTGCACTGTTGGTCGGTGCTCTGTCATTGCCTATGATTGTATAATATAGCCATAATATCACAGTTGTGTCGGCGAAGTAAACCTTAAGAACTACTACTCATTGTGTACCGGCCAAACTATTGATTTTAGACGTATAGTTTATGGAAGAAAAATGTTTCTAGTGACATTCTAAATAGCCCCATGTAAAATTTTTTTTGTTAGTTTAGGTTAAGTTAGATTATATTAACTTAGATTGGATTAGGATAAGTTATATTAGGTTAGTTTAAATTATATTAGGTTGGTTTAAATTATATTAGGTTGGTTTAAATTAGATTAGGTTAGTTTAAATTAGATTAGGTTAGTTTAGGTTATTAGGTTAGATTAGTTTAGGTTAGATAATCTAAACTTGACGCCAGCCAAAGGGCCAGTGTATGGGTTAAGCCCATAATGGCGCGACTGTGCAACATCAACAAGGCTCAGGCCTCATTTTCAGACTCTCCCATTATTTTCCCGCATCCATGCAGTGTAATTTTGCATGAAATAGTGAGAGTAATTATGTTTTCATTTCCAGCCGTGTACATCGTAGCACAGGGGACATGTAAACATGCCACTATGCTTGTGCCTGAAAATCACCATGTTTTCAGTGTTTACTTTCATATTGCAGCAGACATTTAGAAACGCATCATTCAATATCAGCAAAATATGTAACGCCATTTATTATGTAATTTAGTGTGTGCATTTTCATAAAATGTTAATATCAATCATTTAACATGCACTAGGTACCGGAAGTGTGTGAACCCTTTAGCGTGGCAAGGAGCCCCTAGCGGCTGCCTTCCTCATGGTAGTTTGTCGAAGTCGTCTGGAGAGGTGAGACATCTGTCCGTGCGCACATCAACTTTTGCTTACTGATTGTTAGTTTCAATATTCTTCTTTAGTATACAGGTTCACCTTGCTCGCACACGTTACCAGACATCCCCATTGCATTGCGCGTCCGCTTAAACTAATAATTATTACCATTTTGGTACCTTTTAAACTTAAAATCCATGTCTGCATTATCACTGCCACGTGGCTAGGGAATTCTATATCGAGAGCCATCCAAGCTCATCATTCATTGTACGAGGCATATCGCAGCTCATTATTGTTCATTATAATCTGGCACATACGTTGCTATCAATATTTTATATTTCAGTGTAATTTTGAGGGCATAATTAATGTTTTTGTGACCGACCACGTGCAGGTTACCACATTGCCATAGTGCTCCAGTGTTCATATAAGCAGTGCATCTACCACTCATTTCATTATCATCACGCATTCATGCAAGTCACCTACTGGAGAGCATCATCATTTGTAAAGTGTATTACGTGCCGTTCATCATACATCCGGCCAAACACATTCCGCCACACTTCGCGCAGGACTACTAACACCACTTGTAGAGCCCTACCACACTGTAACGTGCACGGGAATGGCTGCCCTGTGGTCTGTTAGCTAAGAGAGCGCTCATTTCAACCAACATTATTTACATCCGCTTCCAAGTGAATCTGACGGCCCACCCTAGCGGCCGCCAGATCCTCGCTGCTCAAGGAAGTGCATTTTCATATGCCGTAGTCACATCTGCTTCACACGGACCACATAACAACCACGTGCAATATACAGGCAGGTCAGTGTCACCGTGCAGAGACAGTCATCACGTGTTAATCCAGTAATCAAGTATAGCAATGCTTTACTAGGGTTGCATAACTACGCCTACCTCGTGCGTGCATAAGTAATTATTTCTGGCACTGTGTAATTCGAGTCAATAAATCATACTGCGTTGAACCATCGTGTTACATAATTTTCAACACCCTATATTCACAGTGTAACTTTTGTAGTGTATCAGGCGTACTGGGGGCCAACACCCAGTTATAAAATAAGTTAGCATTCAGTTTCAACGTACCGGGTGGGTTATCCAACACACTGAACGTACCACACCCTGAGGCATAAGAGTCTCGAAGTACAATACCTAGGGAATATTGCTGGCACCCTTTCATCATAACCCATAGATTCATAGCAGCAGCTTAGTTCACTATCCCTATCTCACCCAACTGCGTTAAACTAATCTAACAAAACCTAACCTAACTTAAACTAACCTAACAAAAAAAATTTTTTTACATAGGACTACTTAGAACATCACTGGAAACATGTTTCGTTAGTAAACTATATGATTAAAATCAATAGTTTGGCCAGTACACGATGAGTAGTGATTCTTAATATTTACAGTAGATTAACTAGATTATTAAACCGGTGAGGTGACAACATACACAAATGAAAACAAGAGTTCTATAGGACACATAAAGGAATATTGTTACATTACCTAGCTTCCTCCTTTGGGAAACGAAAAATTTAAAGTTAGGTGGGAGAAACAATTCACAATCATTTTTGCACAATGATTTATTTTACCCAGTTTTACATTTAACGGCAAATGTATAAAATTAATACATGACAAAGGGAAATTTGGAGGCTTAAACGCAAGTGTAGGCAATAGCATGCTAAACACAAAAGGGTAGAAAGCAAAAGTATGAGAGATGAGTTGAGGAAATTAGGGAAAGAACTGAGACACAAAATAAAAGAGGTAAAAAGCTCGTATATGAATAAGATGATGGAGGAAGTGGAAAAAGGTAGATGGGATAAGTTATTTAGGAATGTAAGAAAGGTAAGAAGAAGTGAACAGAAAATATCAACACTAAGAAGGGAAGGGAGACCAGAATCCATAAGTGATGAGGAGAAAACAGAGGTGTTGCAGGAGCAGTACCTACCTGTGTTTGAGACAAGCAAAGAAGGTAAGTGGGAAAATAAGGAAATTAGTTTTTACAATGATAGATGTAAGATAGAGATGGTGGCACTGAGAAAGATACTGGAACGACTCAATGATAGAAATGCAGAGGGACCAGATGGTATTGGAAATGTAATGTTAAAGATGAAGGAAGGAGACGTGTGCAGATATACAAGGTGTCTTTTATGTACCTACGGAGAATGATGGGGCGTGTACGGGGCGGGTATAGAAGTAATTTGAGATAGGGAACTTGGGGTCGGAGCGGCCTCTTTAACCCCTAAATTTAGGGTTGATTCAGGCCCTGCCCCCTGTAGACTGTCCCAATCCTACGACTCGTGCTAAACACAGAAGGGAGTGCAGTGTTCAGTCTTAGAGAACAACAGGCAGGCTGACGACGGAGTACGGCACGATTTAAGTTTGCACGATGGCTGAACCTCCACATGTGTACACTTTAGATGAATACACCGACATGCATCTGTGCTATGGTGCCACGAACAATAATGGTGACGCAGCAAGAAGATTGTATGCCGAAAGATATCCAAACAGGGTTTTACCCAAAGCTCGAACGATTATGGCTGTTGATCGGCATATGCGGATGACAGGATTAGTGGCGGTAAGTGGGTTATTTTGCATACACAATTGTTGAGCTCCATTTGCTACACCGTTAATAATACCTTCCGTAGTTGAAGTTGACTTGTTTGTCCCATATTACTCTGTTGTTTTCTTTTGTTTTCATTATTTTATGTTTGATTTGTTTAACACCCGAGATACTAACGTAGTAATGTGCGCTTAGGTTTCCGTTATCCTGTTGGTAATAATTATCGTGTGATACCAGGAGGGTCATTCATAAACTACGTAGACACAAAGAGAGATGGGGGATCCATTGTCGGTCGACAGTACCACTTCAAGTAGCGAGGCGGGGGAGAGGGGATGACGACAGAGGGGACGGGGTGTCTGAAATGGTCAAATTGTGGTCTACGTAGTTTATGAACTACCCCTATTTGCGTTGCATCGCAAACATTTGAGGTGGCTTCTTTATCCCATTTTGTTTGTTCGTTGTTTCTTTGTTTCTTTTTTTGTGTATGTTTGAGTGATTTATTTGATTTATTTTTAGATACGAGGTGCTAACGCTGACCTGGGCAGACCGCCTCTACTTCAAAACCACGTGATGGATGCAGCCCTGGAATTGGTACAATAAAACCATGGTACGAGTACCTGGCGCATCGCAGGACAGCTTGGTGTGTCAAAGGATACTGTGTGGAAGGTGTGGCACGCGCACGGATTGTACCCGTACCACAAGCAGAAGGTTCAATCTTTAAACCCCAATGACTACGAACCAAGAGTAAAGTTTTGCAATTGGTACTTGCAGAGGCTGGTGCAGCAGGAAGACTTTTCATCGTACATTCTCTTCTCGGATGAAACTACCTTTACTAGAGATGGCATTTTCAATTCGAAAAATAATATTGAATGGGCTAATGAAAACCCTCACAGTGTTTATGAAACGGTACATCAGGTTCAATTTTCCGCCAACGTCTGGTTGGGTGTAGTGGGCGATCAATTAATTGGCCCTTACCTTTTACCTCCTCGCTTGAATTCAGAATGTATCTCGTTTTTTTACGAGAGGTATTACCTGAGTTCCTGGAAAATGTACCGTTACAAATCAGGGAAGGTATGATTTTCCAGCACGACGGAGCACCAGCCCACTTCGGACGCATTGTTCGAGAATATTTGAATCTTTTTCCGCATCGTTGGATCGGCAGATCGGCGGCTAATGATTTAGCGTTGATTGGATGGCCAGCACGGTCACCTGACCTAAATCCAACTGGACTACTGCCTATGGGGCTGCATGAAGGATTTGGTATACAATACTCCAGTCGAGTCTGGGGAGGAGCTTATTGCCAGAATACTGGTAATTGCTCAAATAATCCAAGAAACGCCTGAGAGTTTTGTGAATATTCGCGAGTCTATGTGTAAACGATGCGAAGCTTGCGTTCGAGTCAATGGTGCTCAGTTTCAGCACTTGTTGTAAAGAAATCAAACAGCACCTGAGCTTTGTAACATACCCGGGTGTCCACCTGTGATTTGAATTCTCGCTTGTTAATGTTGACATTACTGCAATAAACGTGTATCATTGTGACATGCATATCATGCAGTTATTTTTGACTAGTAAGTTTATGATGTGTTATTGTACTCTCAAATTGGAACTTTGTGAATAATACGGTGGATATTAGATTGTGCCTTTTAATTATTTCTCTACGGTAACAATTAAGCTAGGCATGCCTATCCCAACTAAACGTCACTTTCGCATGAAAACCAGCGTCATTTAGACGTACAAACAGACTCAAACAATTTACAGCTAACATTTGACAACGATTGTTTCACTGAACTAACGATATCAAGCTTGAAAATAAGACTAACACCAAAAATAACACAAACACAGCCATGTAACAACACGACAAAAATGTCAAACGTAAACAGAAGGTGGGTTCGGGAATCGAACCCAAGAACTCCTGTTTATCACACCGCAACGCTAGGCATTACGCCAACTGTCCATGGTAAGCAGATGATTGCCAATAGTCGTAGGATTGGTCCGGCTACAAAGTCTTGGGTCAGTTGCCTACATTCCATGGGACAGGGCCTGAATCAACCTTAAATTTAGGGTTTAAGGAGGCCGCTCCGACCCCAAGTTCCCTATCTCAAATTACTTCTATACCCGTCCCGTACACGCCCTATCATTCTCCGTAGGTTCATAAAACACATCTTGTATACAGGTACTTTCTAGCAAGTCACTAGAACTAGGTAAGTTGCCAGCAAAATGGAAGACTGCAATAGTGGTTCCCATTTACAAAGGGGGAGGAGAAAAGATGAAACCAGTCAGTTACAGACCAGTGAGCCTAATATCTAATGTTGGAAAAGTTATGGAGAGACTAATGAGTGAATATACTGTGAGGGTAATGGAGGAGAATGGGAGTATGGATGATCGACAACATGGATTCCGAAAGGGGTTCTCATGTGAGACACAGTTGGCAGGATTGATGGAAGATACAGGAGAGGCTATGGATGGGAGGAAACAGGTAGATGCGTGTTTTGTGGATTTTAAAAAGGCGTTCGACAAAGTGCCAGATGTAAAATTAATGATAAAACTAAATGAGTTGTTGGAAGATAAGATGGTGGTAAACTGGGTGGGAGAGGATACATACTCTCAGAGGAAGGAAGGGTAACATCAGATGTTCCACAGGGTAGTATCATAGGACCCCCCTCCTCCTTTTAATTATGATGGGGGATTTGGGGATAAACATGAATTGTAGGGTTCGCCTTTTTGCAGATGACTGTGTACTGTACAAGATGATTGGAGAGAGTGGGGGTCTTCAGAAAACATAAACAAATTGGAACAGTGGACGTAGTAAAAAGAATTGAAAATTAACATAAATAAAACTAAAATTTTGATATTTACACAGAAAAGAGAGGTAGTCAGAGAGACACATAGATTGGAGGACAGGAGATTGGAGAGGTGAACAGATATAAATATTTGGGAGTTATTCTTCAGGACGACTGAAGATGGGACAAGCAAATTAAGTGTGGTACAAGTAAAGGGAGAAGAGCGCTGGCTCAGCTGAGAAGGGTGTTAAGGGGCACAGACAAGAAAGTGAAAGAAAAGGGATACAAAACAATGGCGAGGCCCATTTTGTAGTATGCGGCAGCAGTCTGGGACCCGTATGTGGGAAGGTAGAGATGGAGAAGGTAAACAGAAGGGCTGCTAGGTGGGTCACAAATAAATGGAGGACATAGGGGGAGAGAGAGGAGGATTTCAGACCATCAGTAGTGGTGAGAGGACTGGGGTGGGGCACACTGCAGGAGAGGAGGAGGGTGGAGCGGCTGGTAAGAATGTTTAAGGTGGTGAGTGGGGTGGGTGGGTGGGGAGTGACAAGATACAGAAAGGGTATATTCAGGGGAAGGGGTGATCATGAGTAGAAGATACAGTGGGTGGGGAAGAGGACAGAGAGAAAAAAACACTATGATGGTGAGAACGGCAAGGGATTGGAATGAGTTGGCGAGGGATGTTAAGGTAACAGAAGTGAGGGAGTTTAAGAAAAGGTTGATGGTGTCGGAAAATTGAGAAGAGGAAGATTAAGCAAATCCTTGCCACAGGGCTGAGGCCCAATTGCAAGAAGAAAATAAAATTCTAAAAAGTGGCGCGGAGGCGGAGTACTTCCATGCAACATTTCCACAACCAAAAATAACACATGTAGATTTTTTCACCATAATCTGAGTGTGACAAAATGTTTTCGTTAGTACACTACAAATTCAAGTATTTACAGCAGGTCTACTAAACAACTGTAAAAAATAAATACGTACGATTAACATAAATTAATAAAATAACTACAGGCTGTTTGGTTCAAAGAAATATACACATTTTGAAAATGAAATTAATAATTTTACGTATATAGTACCTGTTCCAAATATTAGTAAGGGTGGTGATACTGCAAAGCAGGGGCGTCATTTGGGGCTACAGGGGGGGGGGGCAAATGCCCCCCCTGGAGTTGGAATTTTATGTGTATAAATATAGTTTTTGTATTTTTTAATGTAAATAATGCTAACTTAAGGAAATAAAACTGAAGTTTTATTAATAAAGTATCTAATTTATACATAGTTAATTAATAAAAAAGATGCAACGAGGTCACTGTCGTCAGAAAACAAAATCTTGCACCCCTTCCCTCCCCCCCGAAAAACCTAAAATGACGCCACGGCTGCAAAGACGTTCATAGACATTCCATAGATGTTTAGTTTTGTGATGGTGCTACTAAGTAGTAGTCAATGAAATGCCACTAGCGGCTGGCAGTCACAAACACCACACGGGGCAGAAGCTTAGGCCACCTTCCGTTGTTTTTTTGCTGACAACACTAATATCACTGACAGTTCGCCAGTGTCCGTAAACAGTAAGGGAACAGTGTCAGTAATCAGCAAAATATTTCTCCGTCATTAAGGATAATATCAGAACGTTAAATCAGTAAACATTACTGCAATGTGCGATGCCTAGCAACTGCATATCTGTGTTGTTATTCTCGCGATGAACATTCATGTTTATTTTGTTCGTTGTGTAAATTGTAGCTACTTTAAATATAAAGTTGGTATATTTTTAGCATATTGATGCATCTAGCACGACTTACGACTTATATAATCTTCGTTTTTTCGTAATGCAGATTAAACATTGTGTATTTAAGGGTCGGGAATCATTTTTAAATATATTAGCAAGGTACGATTCAACCTCTAAACATTATTTATGCTTTGCAAACTGCACGACGAATGCTTCAGTAACTATAAACAGACGTTAAATAAACGTATATAAATTAATAGATACCCACTTTGGCCCTTATATCTTTAAAACGACTTCTTGTCCTACCTGTAGATAACTTCAACTTTTGAATTTTCGCCAAAAAACATTGGTTTACTGACAACACTAATGCTCTGAAGCGCCAGTAAAATCGGTAATCTCAAGAAACTGACGTAGCCTCGCACAGGGTATCGTCATCAACAAACCATCAGTGACTATCACTGCCGTCAGCAATATCGGAACTGTAGTTGACGTTACTCAAAACACTGGCCGGTAAAATCAACGAATAACGGAAAATGGTCTATGAAGGAAAGCGAAAGATTTACACAAATTAGCAACAAATGTTCGATTCGACTTATTGATGTACCGTAAGTCGCTAAAAATATCGGTGTAGTAACCACGATCTAAAAGAAAAGCCGGGGTAATAGCTCACACTCATCAAATATATTGCAGACTTTACTAAATATAACATTCACTGTTTAATCCAGCATCGTTGCACAGAATGCGTCAAGTTAAATATTATTGCATTGAAATGTCTATCAAGTTTTATCTCCGAACATAATCATACAACTGCAGTGCATTAACTTCTATGTTGGCGACATTGTTTCAAAAACCTTGTAATAATGATTATATATTAATCTATGGTAATGGCTAGTCTACAACTGTGAACAGACGTGATATTGTCATTGAACCATTTGTTCTCGAATGTTTATTAAGGTAATATAATTATTATTACGTTCATATGGGCACTGTTAGATCACGGAAAGTACGTTATATTATTTTTGCGAGTGTTTTCTAGTCTGGAATGCTTTTCTCGTTTTTAAATAATATATTTATAGTTACTACTATCAGGTGCAATTACACCCCTTTAGAATAAGCAAAGCATGCGGATTTACTTTTTGATTTATTTCTGACCTTTATGATTTTGACTTTTTTTTTCATATTGAGGCCTAATATACATGATGTATCAGTACAGCGGTTACAGACTTTCAGGTGAGATAAGAGTACACCCAGACGATTGGAAATCACACAGCAATTCATGGTCGGAAACGCTTCCCTGTGACGCAAAACACAAGAAAGTAAGGACAAGAAGAGATAACATGTTTAGCCTAATAATATACAGCATAAATTCTGGGAAGTCTTTTGCTGGCTGATGACGATCGATGTCTCTTTTATTATTTTTTCTTACTTATTTTTGCGGTATGGCCTATTAAGAATAAAAAACATGTTTTCTCCTCTTCTTCGTGTCCTTTCTTGAGTTTTAAGTCGTCACCATCGCACCAGTAAACAGTTTCCGACCATGCATTGCTATGTGATTTCCCATCGCCCGGGTGTACTCTATCACTCCTGAAAGTTTGTAACAGCTTTTTTGATACATCATGTATAAAATCACCATAAGGCCTAAATAAATAAATACTCACAACTGAACTGCCACATGGTGGCAAGATTACACATTCCCACCTCTTTAGAAAACCTTCTTCAAAACATCCCTGAACCTATTAACTCCCTTCACCATCACTAGGTCATCCTGCAAAACCTTCCACTCCCTCACCGATCTCACAAGCAAAGACTGCCTGCCCACTCCGTTCTCCTCCACACCCTCCCAATCTTCTGGCTGTTGTTTCCTCTCCCTCTATACCTTCCCTTAGTTAGGTGACACTGTAACCCTCCCCATCCTCGGTCCCCATTCACAATTCTGTACATCCTGACTAGTCTCTCAACTCTCCTTCTGTCCTTCAATGTACTCCATCCCATTTCCGTCATCATTACAGATGGCCTGTAATTACCCTCCTCCTCTCCATCCTGCCCATGTCTTATCCACCTACCCTTTACCCATCTCACCGCCCTTCTCTACACCTTCTCCATTTCCTGCACTTCAACTTCCACGTTGGGTCCCACACTGCAGCTGCATACTCCAACATAGGCCATACCATTGTACAGTATGCTTTTTCCTCCACCTCAAAGATAGCCCCACTCAGTATCCTTCCCAGCAAACCGAAAGCTCTTCTCCCCTTCGTAACCACCCTCCCCACCTTTTTTGTCCACCTAAGGTTACTTTACAGCACATTCCCTAGATACTTATATTGTGTGGTGTCCTCTATCTCTTGCTCATCCCATCTGTAAATGACTCTGCTTATCACTCTCTTCCTAGTAAACTTAACTAACTTAGCGTTACGAACATTGATCTTCATCTGGTTTTCCACAGTCAACAAACACAACCTGTCAATGTCTGCCTGCAAGTTGACCCCACTGCCTACCACTGAATATAAAACACAATCATCTGCAAACAATCTTACTTTGCCCCTGATCCCAATACCCATATAATTTGCCATAATGGTGAACAATACCGGACCGAGCACACTTCCCTGTGGCACCTCTGATGTCACCTCTCGCCTTCCGCTGACAATGACTCCCTAACTTTCACCCTCTGCCACCATCCTTGGACAAAGTCACCAATCCATTTCACCACCCACTTGTATTTAATTAGATTGTACATCTATTTCATTAAAATAAAGTGGGACCTAAACCAGTTTGGATCAAGCAAAGCATTCTGACTCATGTTTTAGTTTCTTTCTGTAATTTTCTGTTTTTATCATTTATGAAGAAGTAAATGCAGAAAGAGTATGACTTGAACAAGTCTGTGGGAATTGACAACAAATACTACATTAGGCTTACACTAGTATGGAATTTCAGTACTAGCATTCGTGATAACATGGTACTAAAATCAAACAAATTAAAATTTTTTCACAAGGATTTTAAAATTTATGTAAACAAACATGATGTATAATCTTACATACTAGTTTTGGGATGTATCCTCTTTCTGCAATTGCAAATATATGATTTTAATTTTATTCATGTGGAAGTATAAAACAATATGTTTAGGGAATGTATATTATTATTTCTTATTTTCATCATTACAAATTAAATTGCATTTAAAAAAAGGCATGCTATATAACATGGAACTTAAGTAATTGGGTGTTAAGAAAGTGTGTTGTATGGCACACATAACACAATGATGTATGATGTACTAGCTGACTGGTCAATTACATAATTCTTCCCAGGAAATATTGCACACATTTGGAATATGTTGTTCGCAATCCTCAAGATAGTTGATGCGGGTGCTATGGGGGGGGGGGGGGGTGGTGATACACTTAATGTGCGAACTTACACCCCTGGACGCAACTGCCGGCAGCAGATGAGGAGCCCCGGGTCAAAACAGCAAAAATAGTTCCGGTAAATTAAACTATAACTATTGAAAACTAAAGATGGCTGGTGCAAAACTGATGAAGGACCCCGGTAGGCATAAACCGCGTCTAGCTCCTCCACGCGTCTAATTCCGACTGACTGAAACATGGCGTCCTATGTCGCCAAGCCAACACAGCGAGGGGGGGTGACTTCGCGCGGTGCAAAGTAGTTCCGATACAATCACATTAAATAGAACGAAATTACGTAAGATACAATACAAAACGGACACTGGAAAAAGAGCAAAACATATTAAAACATTACCAGTAATTTTGGAATGTTTTATCTCTGAGTATTGTTCCTGTTGCATCATGTTCAAGCGGTAGGATACAATACACATAGTATTGCTGATGCAACTGAATAATGGCAATTGAAAATGAATGACAAATATTATTATACATTTTAAAAAGCACTGAAACATTATTAGACACTTGAAAACGTAGTAATGTAAATGTATCTCCTGTGCGTCTAGGGCACTGCTGTAATAGTGTTAATTACTGAAATGTGAAAAACATACAGAATAAGCAAACACTGAAACCATTAAACAAAATCACTGAGATTTACAATTACACTAAAGAAACACAACACATGCAAAATTCTTGTTACACATTTTCCTGGGCGGCGAGGGGGGGTTTTCTCAGGAATATATGGCAGTGCGGCAGATGGGCTAAGGGAAGGGGGCGTGTTTTGACATGCGTCACATGCCCTCCCCTCACGGAGACCGTCTGCGCACTGCCAGTCGTCTTACAGGCCAGCAGCATAAGTAAAGACACACTGGTGACGGCGGGGTGGAAATTATAGCGCCCTTGCCCCTGCGAGCTGCGGTGCTCCGTTGACTCCGATGTGCAACCACGACCTGGACGCTGGTACTTTGGGACGCAGGCTATGCAAGAACGTCGTGGTGCATGTCGTCGGGTGGTGTGGCGAAGCAAAACCTCTCTCCTGTCGTCGTTGCTGCGGTCATTACCTCTGCCAGTGACAGTCAGGAAGAGCCGGTCATGCCCTTGTTGAGTGGGCCCAGGATGAACACGAGACAGTGTGAATGGCCGCCTGGCTCATTCGGCATCCTGAGTTGGCGACTGGCTCCAGGTGTCCAGCGGGAAACCGAAGAAGGGTGGTGAGGATGCTCTTACCAACGGGGCTAGCGGTGTATTGGGTGGCGTCTCACTCTCTCTTGGGGTTGGTTCCTCAGCGGGTGTCATCTCCACAGTAGGCCCTTGTGTCGTGTGACGGGCGTCACTATGGGTGATGCCTGAATCTGGCGTCGTGGCACGTTCAGCTGGTACAGCTGTTGATGGGTGTGGCAGAGGTGAGAGTAGCATTGGTGTTGGATAGAGAGGGGGCTCTCAGGTTGGTCGGTCAGCTTGCTCTCAGGTTGGTCGGTTAGCTTCAGGCAACCGGGGCCTGAGGACGCCTGGTGTTGATGTGCTGAGCAGATCCCTCAAGGCTTCCCCTTAGCCTCGGTTGTGGGTGACGCATCTGATTTACATGCGGGATCATCTCCCGGCGGAGGCGTTGATGCGTCTGTCAGGACGATGTCATCCTCACCGTCAGCCAGCCGAATGACATCCCTGTGGACGAAAACACGTCGGCGTTGGATGATGCGAACGAAGTAAGTAGAGTGGCCAATGTGGCGTATTATGGTATGTGGCCCAGTCCGTTTCCCCGCAAATCTGGTGCAGAAGTTGGCCTTGGCTGCTGATTGAGGATTTGATCGCACATACACTTCCTGACCTGGTCAAAGGTTTTTCGGTGGTCTCGCGGAGGTCAGAAGCCACTTTCGAATGTACTGGCGCTATGTTCGCGCACTTCACACCTCTCAGCTGTGCGCCGCTCGTCGCTGTCAGCTTGTGTCTCGGGACTTCTTGGGTGGGGGCACTAAAACTCACCCTGTACAAGAAAGATTATGTCCCAGGAAACGGCGACAGGTGACTTCCCTGTGGCTGCGTTGACTCGACGGCGCAGCGTTAAGAGGGCAGCCAGCAGTTGTTCTGACCAGCTCCGGTGATTCTCCCCGACCCGGAGACGCAGCTGGGTCTTGAGATCTTGGTTGCGCCTCTCAGTGGGATTCGCACGCGGGTGGTAGATAGCAGTTTTTCAGTGACTCACTCCCCACTTAGTTCATGCGTCACGCCATTTCCAGCCCGTAAACTGGGTCCCATTGTCCGTAAGCAGGTGCTTCTGGTAACCCCAACGGGGGAAAAACTCGGTGTTGAGTACTTTGATTATTGCAGGTGCTCGTAAGATGGAAATGGCATAGGCTTCCGTCCAGCAGGAGAATAGGTCTGTCGCTACCAGAACGACGCTCTTGCCATTGGGGGCTCTTGGGTAGGGCCCCATAAGGTCCAGTGCAACAGTCTCAAATGACTCAGTGGGCAGTCGTGGCTGTTGTTGTAGAACACCATCAGTCTGGTGCGACTTGAAGCAGTTGCACACTACACACTTCCTGACATACTCCCGCACGTTTCGTGCTATTCATGGCCAGTAAAAGACTGCGTGGATGTTCCTCAGAGTCTGCTGGGCACCTCGGTGACCTGCAAGGGTTCCGTCGTGGGTGTAGCGCAGGACATCAGCACAAACGCTGGCTAGAACATACAGACAGAGTCCACTGGTCATGAGCTTTCGGTGAGCAAGACTCTACACAGCCATCAACCACTCTCCATCGCTCAAGCACCCCAGCGCTGCAGCGCTCTCGGTTCTTCTGGGCGACTAGACATTGCGCCTCTGCGTGGGCCACTTGGTCATAGAGTTGGTGTAAAGGTTGGTCACTGCTAACCTCAATCTGGTTGAGGCTGACGGTATTCTTGTCGGTTGAGTGTGTGTAGGAGGCAAAATGTCCTCCCATTCTGCCTCATCCACAGCGATGATATCTGGGCAGGGTGACCTTGACAGTGTGTTTGGGAGTTGGTTAGCCTTTCCTGAAACGTGCTCAACAGTGAAATCATAGGCCTGGAGTAGCAGGGACCACCTGGCAAGCTTGCTGCGGGACTCCCACTTGATGTTGAGCCAGGTAAGGCACCGGTTGTCCGTGTGCAGGATGAAGCACCTGTACTCCAGGTAGGGATAGTACTGTTCTACAGCCCATATGACTGCTAGGCACTCCCTCTCGTTCACATTGTAGCGCTGCTCCGTCGATCCAAACTTTGGCGCTAGCATAGTCAATGACTCGCCGCCGGGTATTGTCGTCCAACTGGTACAGCACCGTGCCCAAGTCTTCTTGACTAGCGTCGGTTTGAAGGATGAGCGGTTTGGTGACATCTTATCTGGCCAAGGTAGGGCATTTGCTGAAACATCTTTTAATTTATTGAAAACCTTCTTCTGCTTCTGTTGACAATTTTTAGGGTTTCTGTGGCGATAGTAGGGCTGTCAGAAGTGCTGTCACGATGGCAAACCCCTCCACATACTCTCGTAGCCAGTTGATGAGCCCGAAGAACTTTCTCAACTGCTTCCTTGTGTGGGGCGTAGGATAGTCCTGGATAAGGTGGAGGTGCTCGGAGCTAGGGCGGTTACCTTCGGCGTCAATCACATGGCCCAAGAAGTTGACAGAAGTTTTGCCCAGATGGCACTTAGGTACCGAAGCTGTGAATCCGATCACGACTAGGCGCTCCAGCACCAGAGACAGGTGGTGCAGATGTTCCTCCCAGGACTCTGACCAGACCACCACATTGTCAAGATAGGTGAGGGTGAATTCACCAATGAGGCCATTCAGAACGTGCACCATCATATTCTGGAACGTGGCCGGAGCACACTTCAGTCCAAATGGCATGGTACAGAACTGGTAGCGGCCTCCATCGGGAGTGGTGAATGCAATCTTGTGGCGGTCGGCGGGTCTCACGGAGACTTGCCAGTACCCGCTTCGAAGGTCGAGCATGGACACAATTTTTGCATTGCCCAAAGTAGCCAGGGAATCTCTGACATTGATTGATGTATGGTAGTGCAGCTGATATAGTACAGGAATTCAGGAAACGAAAATCAACGCAGAAATTGCCAAGTCCCGTCCTTCTTTTGGGCTAAAGTTATAGCGGAATTATATTTGCTGTTGGATGGCTCGATGACGCTGTCATGTAGCATTTCTCGTAACTGTTCTTTGATGATACGTGCTTGGTGTGGTAAAAACTGCGAGGTGACTCGTAAACAGGTCAATCATGCTCGAGCTCAATGGCATGTTCAGCAACAGTGGTGTGATGAAGACAGTCACTTGTAGTAAATACATCACTTCGCTCGTCTAACAGGCGTTGGAAAGCATCCCTGAACTGTGGCGGCACATCGTTGTCCATGTCTGCCAGCTGAACTGATGGGGCAAAACTTGGTGCAGATGGATGCAGCGCATAAGCGGTACGCCGCTCAGTTAGACCAAAGTGAATTCGTCGGGCTGCGGGCACCACAATAGTGTTTTGTTCAGTGAGCAATGGCGAGCCAAGTATCACTGCTTCACGCAACTCACTTGACATGATCTCTGAAGTCGCTTTTTCGAACTGGTGTATGCTATACCGGAGGGTTCGCACTTCTGATTGGTTACTGCAAGTTGGATGGTTTGGTTGCATGGCCTAGTAACACTGTTTTTAATGAAACGTGGGAGACAAAAATTGTGAGATGCAGCGGTATCAATCAGAGCTAGGCAGGGAATATTGTTGACATGTACGGGAATTTTAATTCACTGGCACTGTAAACTGAACTGGTTAGGCTATTGAGAAAAATTTGTTGTGGTGTCAGGTTGGTATTGTTTGGTACCGGGGCAACAGAAACGTCTGGCTTCTGTGCCCTATTTACTCATTTCCCACACTTGGGCCTTTGTTTCGCGGAGAGCTACGATGTCCCACAGGTTGGCATGGACAGTCCTTATGCCAATGGTATGTCTGTCCTCCAGGGCAGAAATAACATGGGGTTCGTGGTGGCTGACTGTAGTCTATTGGCGCTCGGCTGTCACTACGTGGAACTTTGTGGACTTCTCGAGGTGTCGGAGCACTCTGAGAAAACTACTTTTCCACTGGCCCACTGCATTGTTGGTGGTGTCGATGATCAGTATCATGTGAGGTTGGCTGGTATGACCAGGCAACTGATGAAGACATTGTGGGTGGTGGGTTGCATTCAAGGATGGCAGCAGCCTTAAGGAACCTATCTAGTCCGCTAGTGACTAGAGGGAAAAGTGCCTGTCGGAAGTGTGGGAGTGCAGTTTCAGCAGCCACAAGTAACACTTCACTCTCTGGCACAGTGGGTTGGAAATCCTACACTGTGTGTACCTTTCAGGTTAGGAAAGCAGTGAGAAAATCACCTTCACGTTGAGCTTGAAGTGTTAACTTACTCTGTACCTGCAATGAATAGTAAGCATCAGTGTATTTTCTAGTAAATGCAGACACAAACTGTTGCCACGTTATTCCGTAGTGTCGCACTTCTCGCCACCATGCACTCGCCTTACCTTGTAATTGGTCATCGATGCACTGCGGTCACTCAGCTATGCCAATGCCATAGCGCTGTAGTCGTGAGGTACAGTCCCTGATAAATTCTTTGGGGTCCTAATGGTCGAGGTCAGCGAAGGTTGGCAGCACCTGGAAACGTGCTGGGGTCTGCGATTCAGTGTAGGTATGCATCATCTTGAATGGTTCTAGCTGAGGCATAAATGGCGTAACTGGTGGTACCTGTAGGTACTGGGTTATGTTGACGGTGGTTGCGGTTAGTGAGGGGATAGTGGTGTGGTGCCTAGGCGGTATCACAGAGGTTACTGGTTGGTTGATAGTTGTGGTACCCTGCGTCTGCAAGGTCCTCTGCTGGGAGCATAGGATGCATGTATAGTAGCATCACGTGACAGCTAGACATTGTGGCATGGGTAGGCATTTTGGGTGGGCGGTTTGGTGACACACCCAGCATGTCATAACTTCCTCTTCAGGTCTGACACAAAATGGCTGTTGGCATGGTAGAGCAGGAGCCTTAATGTCGTGACTCGGCTCGCCCATCACTGCAGCAGGCAGGGAACACTGAAAAAAGCCTGTTTTGCCGGCGTGTGTGTCGGCAAGTTCTCTCGAGGTCACGCACCTCTCGTGATATTGGCGTGTGCACATACCACACAACACTGTTGTAGGCCCTGAGCCAAGACACAAAACACTATCACACTCAGGTATTTTTGGCAGGAAAAAATCTTGTTGCTGTGGTCCTGTTTTGATCTCTGTTTTAAATGGAAAGTTTGTGGCAGGTTCTGGTAATGTCTGTAGGGCATTTGCACTGTACCCGCGGTACACATTTTTTCGCGGGTTTACGAACCAGTGATGTGACGCACAACAAGGAGCGAGATTGCTGGTATTGTTCCATATTAGCACAGTCAGTCAGCACAAGGGAAAAACAGTTTGAAAATACACACACAGGTTTCGCGCACGATTCCTGTGTGCGGGATGATGCAACTGCACAGTAGGTGACCGGCATGGCAGACTCGACCCTCAGCATAAGGGGAGGGGGCGGAGTAGATGCAGCGTCTCTGCTATGGCGTGGCGATGACAGGCCGCTGCGTCGCTCTTGGAGGGAGGGCAGCCTCTTCCCCTTTCTGCATGTTCACGCGTTGAGGTGTCACGCTCGTTCCGAGGCCTCGCGTGTAAATTGCACAGTTCGACTACCCAGACAGGAGGGGAGGGGGGAATGACGCCATGCACTTGATTGTTGCGCAATACGTCTGGCCGACTTCCGCTTTGTATGGAACAATACAGTCGGCGTCCCCTGGATATGCACATACAATGTGCTGCAGAATCTGGATTTTCTTGGCTATTGCAGTGATGGTGATGGTCTGGTGGTACCGTAGCCTTTAAGCCCTACAAGTTAGGGCGACAAATTGACGTGGGTGCTAGGGGGTGGACGTGTAGATGATGTTGACACTGACTCTGTAGGTAAGTCGGGCGGGATATGGGTGACAAAGTTATAGGAGTGGACCGGCTAGCAGGGAGAGCTGAGATGGGGAAAGGGCACATGGCCTAAGCCGCAGAGGAAACACCCTTTTATGATGTTCCCAGGGTCGACAGGCCGACGAAAACGGGACAGGCTATGTTCCAGTGGATTGTTGCACCCTCAAACGACGGGTATTCGAGGACTTGTTAGGTCCAGTCCCTATGCCATTACACACTAAAATTTACATTAAGAGTCACTAGGGACGGGGTGAGCCAAGAACACTACTTGCAAATGAAAGACGTAAGTAGTTTTTTTAAGTTTACTCACCAAGAACATAAAACTGGTACTCGCAGAAGGCCAATGCCAGCTAAGCGGACCTGGAGCACAAATCTCTCCCGTAGGTGAAGCGGTAAAACCGCATGGGGCTGGTGCTACACTTAATGTGTGAACTTACGCCCCTGGACGTGACAGCCAGCAGGGGATGAGGAGCCCCGGGTCAAAACAGCAAAAACAGTTCCGGTAAATTAAATTATAACATTTGAAAACTAAAGATGGCTGTGCAAAACTGATGAAGGACCCGGGTAGACAAAAACCACGTCTAGCTCCTCCACGCGTCTCATTCCGACTGACTGAAACATGACGTCCTACGTCGCCAAGCCAGCCTCGTGAGGGGGGTGCCTTCATGCGGTGCAAAGTAGTTCCGATACAATCACATTAATTAGGACAAAATTTCGGAAGGTACAATACAAAACAGACATTGGAAAAATAGCAAAACATATTAAAACATTAACGGTAATTTTTGGAATGTTTTATCTCTGGGTATTGTTCCTGTTGCATCATGTTCAAGCGGAAGGATACAATACACATAGCATGGCTAATGCAACTGAATAATGGCAATTGAAAATGAACGACAAATATTATATATATACATTTTGAAAAACATCGAAACAATTATTACACTTGAAAAGGTAGTAATGTAAATGTATTTTCTGTGCGTCCAGGGCACTGCTGTAATTGTGTTAATTACTGACATGTGAAAAACATATAGAATAATCAAACACTGAAATCATTAAACAAAAACACTGAAATTTACAATTACACTAAAGAAACACAACACATGCAAAAACCTTGTCACACATTCTTCCCACCTCCTTCTCTCGGTGCTGGGCGGCGAGGGGGGTTTTCTCAGGAGTATTTGGCAGTGCGGCAGACAGGTATAAGGAAAGGGGGCGTGTTTGGACACGCATCAAAAGTTTTGCTTCCTCTTCCGAAGGGAAAGTTTCTCAGCGTACACTTTTTCAGTCAGCAGTTCAATTTCTCCACAAGCAGTATTCATAAGTATGAAATTATGACATTTTAGAGCTCTATACATCTGGTGCACATGAACACTGTTGCAATGTGTTAGGAGAAAGTTGTTTTAAGAAATACTACTAAGAATGTGTTTGATATCTCTATCTATGAAAAGACATTTAAAGCTATGTTTTCATAATTTCGTTTTCTAGACATCATGTTTAGAAAAATGTTTTTTTAGGCATCTTAAGATTGTTAAAAACTGCATTTTTCGACTACAGTCACACAATAACTCCTACTGGAATGGTAAAACAAAAATACAGATGCACACACTGGACTTTACTACACACTTTCCGTAAATGAAACATTTGGGTCACTGCTTAAAGTCCCATAGGAAAATGCAAACTACCGAAACATTGCACACCATATTTGCGATCCTAGCACAAAGGCAAAACAATTGTTGATGCATGGGACAGCCTAGCTTTTATCGCTTACCCGTTTTTATGCCTCAAACACAGCGTAGCTTTTATCGCTTACCCATTTTTATGCCTCAAACACAGCGTATAATGCCTGCTGTGTAGGGCTCTTAAGCTATTAATAAGTCACGTCGTCACATGCCCTGATCTGTGTTGAAAACTCAAGTTGCTGGAAACACAAAACAATTCCTTGTTCTGCTTGGGACAATATTTCCTATTGACCAGTGTGAGTAGGGGCCTAACAGGTTTTCTCACACAAACACGGCCACTATGGTTTCCAGTTAATAATACTATCTTGAATAACTTCCAAAATTTTGAACTTGTTCTTCTTGATAGATTACGTCTCATTGAGTTCGCAGTATTGTTGCAATGTGTAGATTTTGTCTGCCTTATGAAGTTTTCTCTTTATAAGGCAGAAGTCCCTATCACAGGGCAGAAATGAGTGGCCCCTATGGGAAAATAATTGGTTTATTACCATGAATAAGCCTGTTTCAACTAACTAATTTAGAATATTTTCTAAGATAGGCTATTACTTAGGTTTTGTACAGGGCAGTTATGAAGGAAAAAGTTATGTTCTGAAATACTTGGATATACTTCATTATGTACTCATTGTAGAAACTGAATTTTTGTTCCTGCATGACTTCCAATATTATGAATGCCAAATGTACTTACACTTAACTGCCTGCAATAGTAAGCCTATATGTCTTGCACTGGAATATGTAGTAACAAAAACCGTTGACATGTAACTGAAACACAGACCAAGTATGTTTTCTTCTTTTTCACATCTTTAAGTATTTCTATTAAGAACATTCAAGTGGGATAAAACTGTTAATTTATATTTGTGTAAATAACCTTAGTGTTAATTACTTGGGAGTACATTTTCCTCTTACAAAAAATTAGCTCAGCCAGTTTTCTCATAGTGGTATTTCTAAGTACAAACCGCAAAAATCAATAAAAATTATGAAATGAATACATTCACACTGAAACTACATGTCATAGGCTCTCTCTCTCTCTCTCTCTCTCTCTCTCTCTCTCTCTCTCTCTCTCTCTCTATATATATATATATATATATATATATATATATATATATATATATATATATATATATACATATATATATAAACCCATAGCAAAATATGTTTATACTTAAAAAAAAATTGCTGAAGGTAGCAACAAAAATTGAGTGCATTTTTCTTTTTAAAATACAAAAATATTTTATAGTTGATTTTTATACAAATCAAAACCTATACAACACAATTGGTCACAGAAACATTGCAACGACATCATAATGTCATATTTTGGTTACACTTTACAAAAGTCATACCGTAATGTACCGGTGACGTTGCCATGCAACCAATTTATGACATTGGCATTTGCGATGTACACATGACATTGCAGAGAAACTCGTATGTTACTTATCATATTGTTACAAAACTAGTATTATTCTTGGTTTTATATATGGTTTCTGTTACAAAGTTGTTATTTTTATTAAGTTGGGGAGGAGGCTTTTGCTCAGATGGTAGCTACACTGTAGGTTTATTAAGATGTTATTTAGGGTTAAATGACTAAGATAATTATGGCTAAATGGGATTTTACTTTACTACAACAGCAGGTACTGTGAATACAAAATAGGTTACAAAGTATTACATTAATTTAGGAGGGGAGCACAATATTACTAATTAATAATTATTAATACATTATGTAAAATTGAGAGTTGCTGCCACATAATTAGATCTAACAACTTTACAGATAGCTGGATTGATGAGGCAGATGGCATCGACGAATGAGCACATCCTTGCTGGGACTCGACCCACAAGCCCCGGAGAACTGGATTGTTGTTGATCGGATGAGGTCTGTCGTCTGCCAGCACTTATCCGATCAACAACAGTCCAGTTCTCCTCCGAGGCTTGTGGTTTGAGTCCCGGCAGGGGCGTGCTCGTTCGTCATGCAGTCTACCTCATAAATCCAGCTGTCGGTAAGGTCGGACAGATCTAATTATGTGGCCGCAGCCCACATCTTAATATCATATTTTAATAATGAGTAATATTGCGCTCCCCTCCTAAATTAATACAACACATTTTTAAAGTTTTTGAATTCAGAGTACCTGCCATTTTAGTATAGCAAATGCCTATTTAACCATAACTGTCTTAGTCTTTTAACCTTAAATAATATCTAAATAAACCACTGTTTAGCTACCATCTGAGTGAAACCCCCCAGTTAATAATAATTTACAGACAGCAACCATACAAATAAAACCCACAATAATACAACTTTGTAACAATATGAGAGTCTATACACAGTCATTATAATTTATTTAATTAAAATTTTTTTCATTACTATTCACAAAAATAGTTATTTTTAGTAGGCTTACTGTAAATTGCACAAATTTCTAAAGTCAGAAACAAATTTAAATTTTGTGAATGGTTGACACTTACATACTTGTTGGGGGTTGTCTTTGTTCTATGCGCACAATTTGGCAACACTGTACTGAGAAAGTCCCTTCTTGCGCTCCTCGTTCAAGTGCTATTTTATATATGTTACATAAAGTAAACATACAATCATGTTTGGACTGCTTGGGTTGTTAACTTGCACCCATAACATGCCGGTCAGAACAGATGTAGTAACATACATGTGAAGTGCAAGAGGGAACTGACCACAGTGCTATGTTGCCGCACTGTGCACATAAAATGTCATCGTACAACAATTTGCCACTAACATTTTCATCTCCAATTTAGCCCAGGATAACTGGTGAGCTTATTATGTGTTTGTTTCAGGATATCATAATATATATTTTTTATACAAACCTGAATGGATATAAATTTTTGCAGTTTGAATTAACAGATGTTTGCAAAAATTTAGCAAACAATATAAATATTTCTTCAGGTTGGTTATCCCTAAAATACAAACAACATCACGACGTCTTTTGACTAGTGAACTTGATTTTACATTATTTTATGTGAAAATGAAATTGTTACTGAGTGTTAAATTTTGTATTTTATTTGTCATCTCATTTCAAGTGAAAGTATACCACTTTGTATTGATAAGGCTTGTCTTAAATAGGTTCCACTGTGAGAGTGAGTGAGAGTAATTGGTCAGCACTTTAGATCAAGGTCTTGAAGCGCCGGTGAGGTTGTACAGGCGGTGAGTATGGAGCAGCGCTGGAATGAAAAGGGGGGAGGAGTGGGAGGAAACCGGAGATCCCAGAGAAAACCCGCTGACCAACGGTATCGCCCGGCATGATTCCCACATGCAAAATCCAGGGCCAGACTCCGCCGGGAATCGAACCCAGATCACCTTGTTGGGAAGCGAATGGTCTGTCCATTTGGCCACTGCGGCCCCATAGATGCCACTATGTATATGTGCGCATGGGCACACACACACACACACACACACATACACATACAAATGAAACCATGGATATCAAGCATTTTCAACAAGGATACATTTTCCTCCATTGGGAACTTTTGTTTAAAAATACATTAAAAGAATGTCAAACCTTCTATTGGTTTATAAATTTAACATAATAATACAGTGATATTCCCTAATATTACCATGAAGGGTGGAAGGTTTTGGAATATTTTCTTCACAGGAGACGATCTGTTAAGACTTCAAACAATGTACGTGGAATCACTGTTTATTTTCAAGTACTGGTAGCAAAAGATTTAATGCTAGAATAACATATTTTAATCAAATTTTCAAGTGTGACTATCTCCCTTAAAGAGTTAGTGGACCGGATGGGTGAGCCGTTCTGTAGCGTGGTACAGAAATTATTTTGTCTTTTAATACTACTAAAAATATTTGCAATCCGTTTATCTACGAAAAGAAGACACACTTCGAACTGTATCCCTATGATTTAAATATTGCAGACTGCTTTTTAAAAACATGATTCCCAAGCTCCTCAAAAGTGCAAAAATGGCTTCTTCACACTACTGTAACTGAGAAAATATTGATCATTATCGTAGAACTAAGCCATAGAAATCTGCATTGGACATTACCACAAACTTTCCACATAAAAATAACAGGATCATCACTTGAAGTCCCATTAAAAAACAATTTCTACGAAAACAATGCACGCTAAGTTAGACCTTCGCACCTACAGGCGATGAGGTGTTTGACGGATGTGTTATATTCGACTTATCGCTGACTCGTTTGCATGCCTCAAAAATAAAGTGAAAGCTACTGTCCACTAACTCTTAAGAATTGTGATACTATGAGTGACTTTATTTAAGTCTATCCCATTTTCAATAAGGATTTTCTTCTTGAAGAGTATCCCTATATTTTAAAAACAGTATGTCAAGAAAAACCACATAAAGACACCACACAAATTCTGGGCAAAATTGGAGACGGAAATGTAAGTGGCGAATATATTATACAGTGACATTTTACGTGCACAATGTGGCAACACTGCACGGAGAAAGTTCTCTCTTATGTTCCATGTCCTGGTATTATATTATGTATGTTATTTCAAGTAAATGTAGAATCATGTTTGGACTGCTCTGTATTTTAACCTGCTTCTATAATATGCATAAGGTAAGTAAGATATGTGTGGATTGCAAAGGCGAATAACTGCAATGCTATGTTGCCAAATCGTGCATATAAAATGCCATTGTACAGCATATTGCTACTAAATTTTCATCGCCAATGTAGCCCATGAATTGCGTGGTGGGCTTATATTGCGGTTGTTTTTGGACACACTATATTTAGCGAGTGAGTGTGTGTGTACATTTATTTCTTATGTTACAGGGACTATAACCAATGAACCACTGAACGTCTATCTTGAAGTGTGTCAGTAGTAACCATGTCGTCAGGAAAGTGATTGACACCTAGAAAGAGACAGATAGTCAAAAGTTGATGATAGTGTGCAACACCAAAAGCAAACAACAGTGCATCACACCACTTTAGTATAAAAGTCACTCTAATGTTCAAATGTATCACAAGTGCCTAATTCATCCACTCTATTTTTAAAAATAAGACTTCAGTACCAGCAGACTTTCATAAGCAAAATATGAGTGGAAATAGAAAGCCTTTTGCCAAAGTTCCTTTGCCCGGCCATTTAGTGAAAAGTATCTCTGCATATCATGCAGGTGATCCAGAACCATTTAGATACTATGGTTTAGAGACAGAAACTGATAACAGTAAACCCGTTGTTACTACTGAACAAATGATTATAGCTGTCACACAAGCTCTTGAGAAGTGTAACATATCTGCTGAGGGTGTTGTACCCATTTCTGAGCAATCAAAAAGAGAAATGGCCATGGCTTTTAATGATGCATTGAATTTTTTAATGCCATCCTCATCGAAAGGTACTAGGCTTACATTTGATGCCAGAAATAAATGTGAATTAATTCCTGAGAAATCAGGAAAGCTGCCAGGTTCAGAAACAAAGAAAACGGAAGTTAGAAAAGAACAGGTAAGTTTTTAATGTCAAAATTTAAATAAAATACAATCAGCAGATAAAACCAAAATCCTTATATTTTAGTATAGAGTCAACCTTCTCAATCATGTACATAGAATATTTTTCAAACCCAATGTCTAGCCAGCTTAAAAAAAAAACAATCTCTTTGCTGTTAATTTCATAGACAGCAAGACACAAAGGAACAACAGATAGTAAACATCACAGATACAGCCAACAACAGCAATGAATTGTCAGTAACCTAATAGTTAATTATGCACACATTTTTAAGTTGCATAAATTAAAACATAGGTAGCACACAAATTTATCTTAAAAATATTTTGTTGACTTTTTCTAGCAAAAGAATACAGGAATGCGAAAAATAAGGCTCACGTTCCAAAAGTAAAAGAACAAAGTTCTGAACTTTGTTCAGAAAATAAAGAACTCATTTTTTATGCGTTCACAAAAAAAAAAATGAAATCAAAGGAACGTGTTTATTGGAAATTGTTCCTTCTGAGTACTGCACACGTGTGTCCACTTTTCACATTCAGTCTGTATAGTACACACTTCTAACAACCAATTGTTCAGCCTGCATTACCGCTCTGCAATTTCACACCATCATTGCCAACTACCTGTTGTCAAATACTTATCTTCTCCCGTGTTTTCACACAGTACAGTCAATTATTACTAACAGTATTAATGTCTTAACATCTCGTTCCTGTTCACTAGCACTGAAGAAGTCACATATTATATACATATGTACATCCACACCTTACACTTTACATAGAAGTACAGTTCAAATTTTATTTCAGTCTTTAAGGACCTACAGATATTTTCGGGATGAAAAAAAATTGAATATAAAACTTGAAGAAATTTTAATATTTTATGGATTAATCATCCTTGTGAAAACATGTGTGCTGATGTACAAAAATTCGGTTTTGCTACATTTATAAGTTTCTGCTTCCATATGCCTTTATAATTGTTGCCTCAAAAAACACATTTTCATGAATAACAAGTTAAGTTGCACAAAATATTTTGGAATTTAGATACCACCAAGTTGTGTGTAATATTACAGAAGTAAAATTCTTTACTATCTGTTACATAAATCACTAATCTATATACTGCTTCAATACAAAATTATGTAACCATGCTTGTATTGTTAATGTTGTGTGTTGACTCTTATAAAGCTTTAGGTAAAGTTAAATTAGGGAGGTTGTTTTGTCTGAAAATTGACACTTTTTCTGGTACTCATATATCTTTAACAATGGAGACAAGCACGGAACTAACACATGCATACAGCGGAGAGTGCTTATTTGACTGTCAATTGTTGGTTGCGCCAATGGTGGATATTCACTTTGAGGAAGTTTGCAGATTTGAACGCCAGATGGCACTGTAGGTCTTAAACGTAAGTGTCTTTATCCAGTCTGATTCTTCAGAATATAAAAAATAAATTCAGAGTGGCAATATTCTTCCTCTAATAACTATAAAGTTTTTTTTTGAAATGATGGTAGGACTTTATGGACAGCCTGTATTCTAAGTAAGTACATTGTTAAATTAGTTAAGTTGCTGAGTAATATTGCTGTATGTAAGGCATATAAATATTCATCAGTTTCTAATTACTCCAAATACTATAGAGACTAATTCCTGAGAGCTGTATACCAATAACACAGGCAAGCATACTAACAGCAGCGCCAGCGAACCTAGCAGCCTGACATGGCAACTGCCTGGGAATTTGGAATCTCCATGCTATGTATATGAGCGCTACAGGGTTAAAACACGTCATTTTTTTTACAAGAACTTAGGTTTAAATGTATACTAGTTTACTTAGTATTCAAGAATGTACATGTTATAAGGTAAATAATTTTGTTTAACATGCTAAAATCACAGTATTTTATTAATATTATCTTGAGTATATGTCAAAAAATTTACACCATATTCAAGGCATATCTGAATTATCAAGCTTTAGAATACCACAGGAATTGAGCGTTGCTAGTTTTTTTTTGTATATGCACATGCGAGTGTGTAGCTAAAATTAAAAGTGAATGGATATATATATTATGCTTAACCCCATAAATAAAAAAAAAAATGTGTAGCATATTAGTGTATTTCCTGCAACACACACTTGTGTAGCATTAATTAAACATGTAGGCTTACAAATTCAGTATAATTCTGCTAGTGAGGTTTTGAATGGAAATTTGAAATTATGAGGCTGTTAATTAGATTACATTTTAAATAATTACTTTACAATCCACAAATGTGACTTTTCTATCTACAAGTGAACTTGTTGATTTATTGAAATATTATCTTTCTACACTCAGCCCGTCTGTTATACATTTCTAACACAAGAAATATGAGAGATCTGGCCAGACTTACTTATATTTTAATTTTTTTTTCTAATAGCTACAGCAAACTGGGTACATTTTACATTGCATCAGCATGGCAAACATTGGACCATTCAAAAAAATCTTTTTCCTATTCTGATTATTGAAAGATTCATGATCATCACCAATTTATATTAGATTATTTATTTTAAAATACCCAGCCATGATTGTGTTTCCCTTTCATTAAACGTCCTGCGAACAAATATTTCTGGGGGTGCAATGTTACCCACACTGGTGCAAAGTTTACTCAATTCACAGTACTCTACCCAAAATCCATAAAGTAGTTCTGTGCAGCTATATGAACCATTAAATATAATGGCTGTATGTTTTAAATACAGCACACAGCACATAGCAAAATAAAAAACAGCAACATGTGTTAATCAACTTGTTCAACAAACAAACAGGACTGTAATCAAAAATGTGTGAGATATGAGGGTGCACACTATGAACATATGTTGCACTGACACAATGATAGTCTGTCTTGTGAAAAAGTCCACTTTTTTGACAATTCTGTTGGCATTAAATTTTTGTGCTTTTTACATGGAAAACAGTGTTTTCCTTAGCCACAGGTGATTTCTGAATAACACCCTCAGCTGTCAAGGCAGGCAATATATAAGCCTGTTTTACATAAGAGTTTTAGATTTTGATAGTTTTTTAAGGATGTTGTGTGAACAAATTTCTAAAGTAAATATTTACATTTAATTTTGAAACATTACACAGTTTGACAGCAAAGTATGAAGTGCAGACACAATTTGTGTGCAAGGGAAAGCACAATTTTTTTTCATTGAAACTACTGATACAGAACTCGTAACATAACTGCCAAAAAGTGGACTCCTTACATGAGATGGTCTATACTGTGTGTTAACAGTGTTACATACTGGACCAACCTAAACGTCAAAGTATGGTTGTCATTTCAGTATTATTTATTTTGTATAAGCATAAAGTTGTTACAACAGACATTCAGCAACAAATAACTGTTTTTTTTTGTGCAGGTCTGCAGCATCCATGCTGGATTGAGCCAGAATGTTGAAATAGGAGAGTCAAGTTCTGCCTTGTCATGGCAGTGTCTTCAAATTTTTGAAATTTCACCCTCTGACATGGTAATTGGGCTACAAGTGGCCTACAATGAATATATAAGCCTGAACTTTAAGAAGGACTTACGAGTGAGTAGCAGATTTATTTTATGGGAGACCTGTTCTGTTATGTATTTTCTTTATATGTCATATTTAGCTAAGATTGTCAACACCAAAACCAGACTTCACTATTCAAGTTCTTTATATTTACGATTAATACAGATTCTATCTAAAATACACTTCTAGCCTCATCTCACAATCAAGTCTCCTTTGCCACCTTGGCTCTACACTTCTATCCACTCTACCAACCTCACATATACAACTTCCTTGGCAATATATGATAATCTTTCACTATTATCTCCCTTTCGTTTTCAACTACTTAGGTCTATGTACACAACATCCACTTCTCGTTATGACAATGGTAGTAGGTTGGCCTAAGGTGAACCAATTGTAAGATTGAGGTGATAACTGATAGTTATTTTGGTCCAACCCTACAATTTCCTTAAACTCAATACTCTGATGATCCCATCCTTTAAAGTCTTCATCTATGCTTTCCCTTCTTCCTCTTGATAATTGTTTGTGTCATTCATATCACTACCCAGATTATTGTTCTTAGCTGGGAATTCTAAATAGTTTGTTCCCTTACGTATTTGAACTGTATTGCTTTTAACCTACTTCTCCTCAGGGATCCTAAGTAATCACATATTATCGTGGTCTTTGAGAGGAGTACCCAAGAACCTATCCCACTGTCATATCCTGATCACCATGTTTGCTAAGAAATACATTACCTCCTGCTTGCCTTGTCTAGCTGATAAGCTTTAAGGTTGTCTCTACCCAGTTTCTGTAAACGAGGCGGATATCACACGAAAAGAAGATTAAAATTGGACAAGCACTGTGTAAAAATAAAAATTTAAATGGAATGTCCTGTAATTCTGAGATGTTTTAAAGCAGAAATTAACATGCAGTTATTGTGTAGCTTATATAGGCCTAGTCTGAATATAATCAGTTTCAAATTGAGTACATTCTGACAATTTTATTCTGTAATATATGTGACAGGCTTATATGCCAAAGTACACACTCATGCCAAAATAGGGGTTAAATTACAAACCATTTCTAAAGGATTTTCTGACTTTACTACTGAAATAACGAACTATCTCAAGCATATAATTTCTCAAGTTGCAAAAGTTGCAAATCCAAATAACCATCAAACACTAACAAGAAATTTCAATATCCTATTTCAGACAAATTCGAAATATCATAACCGACAACCACATGTTCGTGAATTTTTTCATCAAAACAAGGTGAATGCTGATGAACTCATCAGAGCGGTAACAAAAGTGGTGAACATAACCGCCAATAGCCCAGTTACTATTAAACCGCTAAAATATGCCGTATGATTAATGTACATTACACGGTCAATGCTCCAAAATGTTTACTACTATTAGGGACCTCTATATTTGGCCAAAATAATTTTGCGTCAGTTTCAGTGCCTTACGTGCATGTCTGCAGTTTTGCTTCATGGTAAACAATTGGATGTTTTGACTCGCACAATTGTTGGTTTAAACCAGCCAACCCTGCTACCCACTGTCAACAAACTGTTTGGTTGTTGCCCGAACATAATTTAACAGTCCTTTCCAATATTTTCTACTGGAGTGTTGTTTGGTTCTAGTATTGCTAA
>PNEQ01104485.1:55791-72292 GCA_003012365.1 Medauroidea extradentata
AAAAAAAAAAAAAAAAAAAAAAAAAAAAAAAAAAAAAAAAAAAAAAAAAAAAAAAAAAAAAAAAAAAAAAAAAAAAAAAAAAAAAAAAAAAAAAAAAAAAAAAAAAAAAAAAAAAAAAAAAAAAAAAAAAAAAAAAAAAAAAAAAAAAAAAAAAAAAAAAAAAAAAAAAACTTAAGTTAACATTCAACACAATGATGAGACAGAACAAAAACACAGTTGATATAAGACACAAACAAAATGACACAATGATGAGATGAGACCAAACACAAAGATATCAGACACAAATAGAAAAAAACAAAAAACAACATAAACTATGAGACGAAAAAAAAAACAGTAGGTTTTCCAGACAGTATAACGACGTTTCGGGAACTGGAATCTGTTCCCATCATCAGGTAGACACACAGGGTTCAGGAATACGAGTGTAACTGATGAGGAAACTGGAAAAACCATAGGTTTGTGTAGGTAAAGCCCCTTATCCTGCTCAGCCTGTTTGTTCCTTGTATTATTTGACCTGATTCCATTTTTGGAATTTTATGTTGTGTATGTATCCTGTTGACTAAGACATACTCTGCCTATTTATATTTTTTGTCTTATTTTTAGTTTTTTTTCACAGTAATTTATTTTGCAATGGTGTATGTCCAAGCAACTAAATCTAGTCATGCACTCCCATTGCACAGTTCTTTTAAAGATCATTCTAGTGTTGCTAGTTTAACATCCTTCCAATCTCCCATAACTTTCTTTAACATACGCTTACGGTGGGAAGAGGGACGCCACACTGGCACGGAAATAACATGTGGAATCATCTATTGCGGCCCTTTACGAACACAATAAATAATCAGTACAAGAAGTTCAATCAATTACCACTAGAGAGCACTGCCAAACACAAGGCGGAGGGGAAGGTACGTAGCAGTAGAGGGGGAAATAAAGGACTAAAAATTTTTAGGCAAGGTTGCCAAATGATAATTCGTCCCTTGCGCCCCCCTCCACTCTCTCCACCTACCTACATGCATTACACATACAGTACCACCACCCGCTGCTGCCGTCGCGTATCTGTGTAATATGAGGAGTGTGTACCGGTTTCGCATTTCCCATGTTCGATGCATGGAAACAGTCGAGTAATAAAAGCCAGAGTACCAAGCTCGACGAAAAGTATATCGCCTCTATTCATAGGGTGCCATACTGGCGTGCGAGGCTTTCCTTGCAGTCGTTTTCCTGTGACACTCAGTGATCCTAAAATTTTATTTTTGGGCAGTATGAGGTTAAAACCATTGCATGCATCTCGCTTTGCACATGAAGAATTCAGGTATTTTTTTTTCGAAATTACAGCAGTCTAAAAAAGTCATTTTTAGCCATACTGAGAAGCCCTAAAACCACTATTCTAAAAAGCATGCTGAATTTTTAAAATTATAAAAGTTCTCTTTTATAGCACGTTTTCTGTTCGTAGACAATTAACAGCAATATAAATAATTTGAACTGTTTCGCGTGAAACATAATATGCCTGACAGGCTACTACACTGTCCACTTGCGTCAGCCTCAGCTTGAGCATTATTATTTTTTGTGTGAGTTATTAGTGTAATTTTACATATTGAAACACACCATTTACGTAACATTAACTCAATTTGGCTTGTTATGTATTTTATTTTCTTCAATATACAGTTCTGTGTCATTAAAATATAAAAACAAAATCTGTAGAAGTAACAATCTTGCACATGTATACATTGTATGTCTTTATTTGTTACTACCAATTCCAGTCATTAAAAAATAAAAGTGAAAAGATTTAAACAAAACAAGACGCTTCCTTATGTCTAGTTTTATTAACATTAATATTGCTGTTCTCAATGTACTTTTAATACTGTTTAGTTGAAGCTTACAAGGATACATTTTACTCTACGAGGTATAACGAATGTTTTGCGATATGTGTTTGTGTGTCTATTATATTTACGTTACTTACAAACTAACATTTTATCCTTTGTACAGTCTTAATTTTGTATGTTGTAATCATTTTATCGATCCTATTAACGAGTCAGAACCGCTCATCGCAACTTTCTTATTGAATAAATAAATCCAATAGTAAGTACTTACTCCTACATAAAACTAAAGTCGTAATATAAGAACCCTTGAAACATCTTGTTAAGAATAAGAATGTGCTTGGTTTTACATTTACATGTTTGGAACTAAACTGAAGATTTCAATAAAAAATTAATTCATTTCCATTGTCTTATTTTAAGTTGGCTACAAAATCTGCACGATTTTGATTCATAAAATAAATTTATAAAAGTTACATTGTCTTGTGTAGCACAAAGTCATTTGGTTTAAAAGAGTGTACGTAATGTTTCTATGACAAACACTAAATTACGACTAGTATTATTTATTTTTAACCAGGCAAATCTGATGTCATGAATGCAAACATTGTGTTTTTAGTAAGACCATACATAAGTGACTTCAACTTAATGATTGCCTCTGAATGAATGTATTTTGCATGTTCAAGACCTGTAAGTGCAGAAACGGTAAGGGCGACGTAACACGCACATCACGCCTCTCCCTAGCCTCTAAGCGCAAGTCACTGAAATATCGGTACAGTCTTCTCACATACAACTAGCCTCTACGAGACATTTAGTGGTGACCCTATAATTTTAACACATATTATTAAAGTTAAAGGTATGTTTTACATTAACATACCATATAAAAGATTCTGCGCTAAGATTTTCACAAAAAGGATGGCAATAAACACTAATTACCACAATGCGTGGAGATGAACCTACAAAGGGCATTCATGCATATAACATACTTTGAATGTTACTCTTAAGCATGTCAATTATGCAGGTTGAGGTGTTTTTCGAATAATCTTATAACGGTCGAAGTTCTTCACGCCAGCGGCTACTTACCGCACGCTTCAACAAAAGTGTTGCTGTGTGTTCTAAAAAAAAAAAAAAAATGTTTTTACGAAACTATTAGACGTTTCCATTGAGATAATGTACAGAAAAAAAAAAACACACTTAGAACAAAGACCGAATATCATTGTTTAGACTTTATGTTCATTAAAATGCTGGTTCTAAGCCTTCTGCATAGCTAAAAACTGCATTTGCAAACAGTCTTTCTTAAAAGTGTACTAACTGGATGTACTGGATGTACGTGAAACTTGGCAAGAAATGTGCACTGAACTTTACTACAGACTTTCAAGTAATAAAATCATATTTTCGCAAATTAAAGACCCATAGTTAAAAATGAATCCGAGGGAACCTTGTCCTCTAGTTCAGCGCTTGCTTCATTGTGGTGAAGCGGAATTTGAGGCGTGCTTCAAAGTCGCTTTTATATTTTCGTCACTTCTGAGCCTGTAATACACAGGCAGACGGTGCTCTTGACTTGTTCTTCAGATGTAGCCACCATAATTTCTTTAATTAATGTGATGTCAAAATTTCGCAAGTGCACCAGCGTAGAAACAGTATAATTTTTGTTTCAGTGAACTTATTGACCATATAATAAGAATTGTCTTTATGTATTTGTAGGATCGTGCACTTCTGATACATTTATTGAATACTGGGTGTAATAAACTAGGCTATTCCGTAGTAATGTAATCCAAATAAATTAAAAGTATTGTGGACGAATTTTCTTTTGTAAAGATGTCTCTAATCAACATGCAAAGTTAAAAATTTTAATCAAACTGGCCATAAAAAATTCAAGCCTGGGGGGACTATGCTCGAGTTTTCAGTCGCTTGCACGTTGCAAGCCGAATACTCTTTATCAAGCTATGGAGATTGTCTTACCGTTTGTCTTTTCAATCCTTTCTTTTTAAAGCAAATATACATTTTTGCATGTCCTAAAAAACACCACCCGGCTTACAAATTGCATGCGATTGAAAACTCGAGCATAGGTCCGCTGGCAAGTCGACCAACTTAATCCATGCTGAAACGACAGGTCATTAAAACATTTAAGAAACTATCAACAGATTTATTTTGAGTGGAAAGGTGGACCATTTTGTTATATTTTAATATTGATAAATACCATATTAAAGAATCACTAAGGAAATACTTTTTATCAACTAAAAATAAGTATAGAACAAATAATATGAAATGTATGGTTTTTTACACAAACAACATATTAAATTGGCATCAGAATTTCCAGTTCTTAGAAATTTAAAGACTGCTTGAAATAAAGAGGACATGCAAATGATATACTATTCTTTGTTTGAGACTTTTATCATATAGTACGTCTTAATGTTCTGCGGGAAATATTCTCATGCAAAAAAGACATTTTAGACTTTAAAAATACTGGGAGAATTTTATGTATGTAATAAATGTAATAAACCTATAGTTTAAAAAAATTTCACAAAAAAAGCATTTTAACAATGTATAGAGATTTTTAAATGTTTGTTGCAGGGGTATTTATTTATTGGTTTATGAACATACGCCACTGCTCATGTTTTGCTGGTCAAACTTTTTGTTGAATAACAAAGTAAAAACAGTACAAAAAAAACAGAGAAAATGGCAATCCCAGAGGAATTCTGTTTGTTTTTAATCTAACAATGTATTGTTTCTACATAACTGAGTTATTATGTTTTATACACGAAAATAAATTTTTCCTTAAACTTCAGAGATAACTAACACCACTAGAACAAAACGTGATTTTAGAGTCAGTTAGCACAACACAGCTATGCGCATATGAAGTGTTAACTTCATTGTTGTTTACATATGTAATGAATTATCAGTTTTTAAGAAAATCAAAACAATTTTAAACTAAATTTAAAAGAGTTCTTCTGAAAATGCATGTTACATTGATAATTATTTTATTAAGTTGATGAATGTTTATCTTTCATCTACGTGTTTATTTGTAAACCTAAATTTTATTAACGTATGACATTGTAATATTTCTGTATTTTTAATATGTGCATAGTGAATGACACAGTGTGTAATAATGTTTCTCAGTGCAAGGTATTTTTGTTTCTATCAGACAGATCCTGTACTGCAGATATGTACAGGTATAATATTTGTTATACTGATCTGTGTAGCTAATTGTGATAAACGGGATGCAATAAATGAGTAAATAAATAAAATTGCTTAAACTAAAATGCAAAAACTCTATCACCCAATTTGTTTACAGGGTTTTACTGCTTCTTTGTATTATTTTTTTTCTCGTGACAAACTGGTTTAGGCTAATTAAGTGACAAAATTTCAGTTAAGTATATAATCAGCTTCAACTGTAGGTTTTTATCTTGAAAGAACAACAAAACCATAATACAACATTTTAAACAATACTAAAGACCAATTTCTTGTGTCTGTCCATTGTATAGGCTTAAAAAATAGGTGTCACAAAAGCAGTGTAAATGAGGGGTTGTACCGTACATTGGCATTGCCGCCAAACGTTTATGCTCGTTTATATCATAAAATTTTTTCCCAAGTACAGTAGAACCTCTATTATCCGCGATAATACAGGGGACGAGACAGTCAGATAATCAAATTTCACGGTTGATTGAGTCATTTGTTTATCTTATATGGTGCCATGACTCACACGAAGTTATTACAATGGGAGTTGTTGCTATCTTATCTGCTGCCACGTAGCAGTCACTGCAATTATCTGACTGCTGCACGTCACTTAGACATATGCTCTGAATCACAACTTCACTGAAAAACAAATCAAATTTAACATACAGTATTTTACTGTATTTGTCGCCATTAAATATGATTCCACACATAAAACGAGTCATGATTTTGAAGGTACAAAACCTTGGGGAAATTAAAATATTAATCCCTAGCCGAAATAAAACTTTTATCCTTTACCAAAAAAAAATTTATTTAGCTGAAGGTATAAAGTAAATGGTTTTATAGAGCGCATAGACACCAAAATAATTCACAATGTACAGTGTCGTACAAAGCAAGCAGCAGCTGCTGCCCACCGTGCGCTACTTGGTAACGCTGAACTGAGCCAACAGCCTCACCTTGAAAGGTCACCGCATGCCTGCACGCTGTTTCTGCTGCCCGGCCAGCCATCAGCTACTCAGCCACTTCTAGTGAATATAGCGCTCAATTAATGAAGTTAATTATTTATACCGCCTTTACACATTAGGGCGAATACGAAAATATATAAATATAAGCATTAATAAAAAGTTTTTTTTAAATTTTTTTTTAAGATTTCAAGATTTTTATTTTATACTAGACAAGTCGCAGCACACACAAATCTAAGGTACTTAGGTCCTAGTTTTCTCCACCAGAGTCTTGCTGACAAGAGAAAAGATCTAGATGCGTGCTCCAGTTGTACTGATTGGCAAGCGGCACACGTGTCGCTGCGAGCCAAAAGTGGCCTGTGTCACACACATAACACCCATTATAATTATGAATAGTAAATTTGATCACAAATATGAGCCATTTGTTTTGATTCGCGACTGAACACGTAATCAGCATGCCCTCTGCCCTCATCTATTGAAACCATTTTAATAAACAGGAGTCCACGTACTGAAAGTACATTTTTTCATCGCCTTACGTTTATCCAAGCCACTTGAACTGTCTGCTGTTAAAGAAAATTAAAGAATTTTTTTCATGATTTTTTTATTATGTTTTTAACATCATCTCTGCAAGTTTTGCAATTGCTTCCCAGCACTGAAACCTTTCTATAATTTTAATTTTACTCTGTATGATTAATACCACTTGCTTAAGTTTTTGTCTGGTTGGTGACATGATTCCGAACACTAACGTTTTACAACAGTGCTACTGCCCACCAAATTCTACCACTTAATCCATCAACAGTCGTGTGTGTGCGCGCACACTGAGCTCTAAACAAAGCTACGCACCGCACACGTGTGCTGTCGCCTTGTTGCCGCGTAGGAATGTCCACTCCACTTACATGGACAAGCACGTAGGAGAGGACAGTTCAGTCAGATTAAAATAGCCTATTACCTCAAATGAATGAAAACAAGTGTGCCTTACCCTATATTGTATATTAATAAACACAAATGTGAATGCTTAACCAAATAGATAGACGCAAACTTCTGAACTTACCAGTATTTCACAGACACATTGAAAAAAACTGTAACGTTGTAAAAATAATTTGCATGATAAAAAACTGCGGATAATCCGCAAATCGGATAATCAAGTCCCGGATAATCGAGGTTCTACTGTAACTTTCAAACTATTCAGCCTAAGCTCGGATAAGTGGCTCACTTAAAGGAATTTTTTGATCTTGCACTTGTTTGAAAAATTTTAACACACGTTGGTCCACTTCTGGATTTTATGGTTTAAGTATTATTTTCTTGTCTTTTCCAATTGAATTCCCAGTGTTTAAATTTGTTTCTTTGTTCTTCGGAAAGTTGACAGAGTGTTTGGTAAAATTCTCAAGCCCTTGGTGATTTTGAATTTTTTCTTAAGCCTGTTCTCCACTTCTTTAATGACAACAATTTTCTCAGACAATGTAAGTTGCAAACACAGATTTTGACAATGACATGACTATGAATCGTAAGCGTAAAACCAGAACACAAAATCCCTGTAGTGAACTGAACTTGGCTGCTCATGGTCACTGACTGACTAATGTTAACAGTGCCTGCTGTACAAATGTGAAAATGTTCACCCATGCTGTGCATCATTGCCACATCATTAGTGCTGCCTGCTGCACACTGTTTCCAAGCCTTTCACAATCCCCAAACCTATGTTCTGTACAATGCTCACTCCCATTTGGCGAGAGTTGGTTTTAGAAAAAAATATTCTTTGTACATGCATGGGTATTTATAGTATAATGTTACTTCCATGAGCATATGTTACACTTCAAATTATCCAAATAAAATACAAATTAAACATAGTATTTTTATATTGAGTTCACAGAAAATTCAAACACCCAGAGAAAAAGTTAGAACTACCCCTGATCCCGAAATCCAGGCGTTCAAATGAGCCAAGTTCCAGTGTATATGAGTTGAGGACAAAGCTGCCCTGTACCAATACTGACAAAAAGATAATGAAAAGATATTCCATATTTGAGAGTGATTTTGGATAAGTGGGGTAGCTTTGAAACACATTTATACAATGTTTTCCTTCTATGTGCATCAACATATAAATGTAACTTCATATAGAAATTCATTATTTATCATTTAACATAAGTAAAATTTTTTACTAAAGATCATGATATGTGGGAAAAATATTAATTTTTTGAAATGCCTCAAAGTCACCCTACATGCCCAATGTTTGAAGACATGTTAAATCTTCATTAATACATTGCTTTTATAAAATAATTGCTAACATTCTTCAATAATTTAGTTCAATAATGTAGTGTGGTAAAATATGGGCTGCATATAATTTCTAGTTTATGAGCTTTTTTGTCTAAATTATAAAGCATTTACCTCAAAACATTTTTGTTTGGTATCCTTTGCAGATAACAATCAAAATTATATATTTCTCTTTCTTTTTATTTTCAGGCTGATCAAGAGGTGTACCGATTAAATTATCTAGATCAAATACGGTTCTCTTTTTGCATGATGAACATATTTTATACAAGATCAGCAGCATTTTGCAGAAAGATTCCTGGATTTGAAATGCTTGGTACAGATGGTCAGCAATTGATTACAAACTCCTCAATGGCACGCTTTGTTTTGCATATTCTGCTAAGGTGAGTACTATAACATCTGTTTTTACTACTCATTAAGCGGGTACAATTTAGACAACGGTGTTAGATTAAGACCATACTGCCTAGCTGGAATGTCTTACATGTAACAAGGTGCTGTAGATAATGACTACCTAGAACTAATCATTTTTCAACCGGGATATTGCTATGAATTATTTTGTTTGGATACCCACTTTTAACAGCACAATCATTTTTTTTATACCACCAATACTTTAAATTTTCATCCAAGGCCTCCAGGTGCCACCTGCCACGTGATTCAAATGCATTGTAGTGTGCTGAAAAGTACTATATTTTTAACGAAAATATTCCCCATGTGACCTTTGTGTCAATACATGATAAGAATGTTCATGAAAAATATTGTTTTGAAGACTTACAAATTAGCTAAAAACAGACTTTTCAGAATAGCTGACATAGCAATTGCATTTTTCTATCTAAAATCGGGAGTTGTTCTGCATCTGCCAGTCCTCTTGTTACAAGTTCTTGTATGCATTTGTGCAGTAGCAAGGGGGAGGGGGGGGTGATGAAAATAGTTTTTAGTTATGTTTTTGCTTTCATGTGTTTTAAACGTTATTGGTAAGGCCTAATTAATGCCAAAAATATTATAAAAATTTTTAATAAGGAAACAACAAAGACTTCAAAGAAAATAATATGTCTTTAAGTCTTATTAGCAATTGCTTCAATTGGGAAACTACCATATTTTTTACAATAAAATGTAATGTGCTGGTTCAGTCAAGTTGTAAACTACGTCATGTCCACTTTACTCCATATTTATGTAGTCATATAACACTTTAAAAAATTTAGAAAATTTTACTATATTTCATTGCCTACCGATAGGTCACAAATGTAACTCGGTAACTGAAATGTTTGCATACAAATTAAATTAAATCACAAAATGACATTCTCCTGACTTTATAGAACACAAAGCTACTAACAGATTCTCTATCCGTGTATTGTGTGACAAACTGTATGATTTGCCATATTGTAATGTGTATTTGTTGTAGGTTATACGGTTGGCTTTTAAAATGTTGCTGGATAGTGCTACACTCTACTGGGAGTGAGGGAACTATCACAGTCTGGGCAGATCAGTCCTCAAGCGGGCAGAATAGATATACAGTAGAATCCCGTCATTGCGAACACGGGAATAGCGAAAAAACGGCTATAGCAAAGTCTTTTTGAGGAACCGTCAAAAAATTGCAAAAAAATTCCATGAAAAATGTGAATTTTACGAGTAGAAACATGTATGGTGAGTAGTGTGAAATAGGGTTTCAGCGAGATTCGTGACCATGTGAAGCAGGCTTGCGGCGATGTAGGTGACCTTGTGAAGTGAGTAGGTATTTGTTAGCCGAATGCAACCCTAGCACAGCCCCCCACACCCCTACAGAGCCAACCCGCTGGCACTGTCGAGTGAGTCATGCTTCTGGCTGGACACCTCGCTTCCAACTCCAAACTAAACCAGGGGAAGGGGGGAGATAAAATAAGGAAGGCTCTGATGCCAGACACGCTGTTGTCAGGCGCTCCCAAAAAGCTTCCTCTCAGCTCAGATGGTGACACTGCTATTTGGAACATGAACTGCGTGTTCTGACTGAATAACTGTGTACATATGCTGTTTCTTTACTAAGAATAATTGCCGCCAGCTGTGCTATTCCTGTCACACACACACCACACATACAGAAGAAATGCCTCTGGGAGATACAATAGTGCTGTCTCTTTCCCTCACATACGCACCCACACAACTACTCATGCTAACCTCTGCTTAGCTTGCTAAAACTCATATTTTTATTCTGTAGGCTTTCAGCTTTTTAAGATAAGCAGCAAGGATGGTGGATGAGAGGACGCATTGGCGTTAGTCTCCTGTCAATGCATTTACTGTTCTGATTCACCTTCATGCTCACACAGTTGGCTATACGTGTTTTTATCTTTGAGTTTAGTGGCAATTTCAACATTTACTGTGCACTAATTATACATTATAATTAAACATACTAAACATCCCATAAATTTGAGCAAGAAGCTATAAATCCGTGCGGGCTGCCTGTTGCATTGTTAAAGTATTGTACACACCATCAAGAATAGCGTGGGAACAAGAGTAAGTCACATTTTTTGTCTTGGAATGAGTCTGTTTGGAAAGCTGAAGGGGAAGAAAGAAAAATAAAAAGTAAAAAAAAATCACGGGTGGTGGGCCATGTGTGAAAACAAGCATGTCTAGCTTTAGTACGGTTTTTCAACTAACTGTCTTATCCAGATTTGGTAGCGCTCACGTAGGTCAGACATGCTTTCTGTCGGCACACTGCCGGAATAAAATCACAAACTTGTGACCTTACTCAAAGTCAATGCATAACTTCTCTTACAACCAATTAGTTTCGAAATTTGTGCTGCTGCTAAACACAGTTCACTAATAGTGCACGAAAATAAAGCAACTACCAATGTTGGCATCGCTTATTTTTGCTGGTCAATAACACTAGCATTACATGCCCAACGAACAAGTGATCAATTACATTTACCCGTCCAAGCTGACTTTTATATGGCAAACGCACAAATTATTCGACGCGTGCCACAGCGTGAAAGGGCTCACAGAATTATCATCAGAGCATGCATGCTGAAATAAATAAATTGCTACACTCGTCAAACTGATTACATTGGTCTGCAGCGGCCGGCAGTGTAATCATGTTGACTTTGCCGGCGTGTGCCGCGTGCCCGCATGGGCGGGACACCACTGAGGCTCCAGCGATAGATAGCCATACTTACACGACGCTGCGGAGTTTTTGGCCCGTTTGGACTTAGCGAATAGTTGCATCCATACTTGTTGGGTATCATTGTAACCAGCGCATACTTGCCTGTTAAAATAAACCTATATTTCCTTAAAATAACGTACTACTTGTAATTAAATAATATTAAAGACCATTTTAATGCAATTTTTGGGTTTAAGAGTCAGAATCGGCCGAATTTGGCTATAGCAAAGTTCGAACCCAGAACCGTGACATTTCGCTATAACACGACTCTACTGTAGATATCACCCCTCCCTCCCTTGGCGAACACAATGGATACCCATACATGTCGCATCTCTTACAGCCATGTTGCAAAGTCTACCTTTTCACCTTCTCCGTCTCTCCGGCACAGCTATGCTAGGAAGCCTAGTGGTGCCTTGCACATGGAGATTGGCCAGCAAGTTGTGTGATATTGCTCCATGCGAGATTCCTCAGCATCGCGCGTAAATGTCATAATTAGTAGTAATTTGCCATTTATATCATACATTGCATGTATTTTTCCCAACAAACTACAATTTCAAAAGAGAAATAAATGGCTCTTGTGAACTTATTTTCTGAAGTCTGCAAGTGAACTGAAACAACATATTGAAAATAAGTTAAATGAAAAATAAAAAGTACTCAATGAAACATTCTACTGCAATGACAATACTTTTGTACATTCATAGGCTTTGTTTGGACAAACATTGCTTCAATTACACATTATCTTGTTGGATTAATATTAACAAAGTTTTCATTGAATACTACAATATCTAATAACACTCCTTAAATACGTCTTTCTTCCCAGACAAATTTAAGTCATCACCATACTCTTTACAATTCCATTTTAAATAAATTGTAAAATTTTTGAAGCAAGCCTTTTATAAGTTGATTCACTATCGCACAACTCAACTCTATTTCTGTGGTAAATATTTAATACAGAAAAATTTGTTTCCCATTGACGCGGCAAAATGAAAAAGATATGTGTTGTTACACATACAAACACACACAATTTTAGTATACAGTAAAACCTCTTTATAACGACCACCTGTCTATAACAACCCGTTTTTGGGAAACCGTGATTTTTTAATTTTTTTTAATTTCAAATTTCAAGGAAATCTGCAAAAAATAGGTTTTTGTGCACCGTGTTGCGCTTCTAGTTGCGAGAACTGTATTGCACGCGGCAAGCGGTGACTCATCCTTCCTCTCTCCAGCCATAACGGTACTTTTATCTTCCTTTTCCTCACGTGAATACCCGGTGTGCTCGGCATTCTCCACCTTTGTTCACGTGCCACTGCCAGCCAGTGTTCTCTCGGTCGCTGAAAGATACGCAACATGCTCTCTGTTTGCTCTATTTTAACAACTTTATTGCGCGACTTTTGGATTTCTCTTGGTTTTTTACGATTTATGACGACTTATTACGCTTATTTTCACGATTTCAATTTGTAATTTATTTGGTTTGAGTTTGTGAACGAATATTGACCCACGCAGTTCTTTTGGCTTTCGATTTGGTTACGTTTATTAGGTTTGATTTTGTAAATGATTGTTGACGACCCATACATTTTTTAAAACTTCATACGGACTTTCGATATTTCCATAATGAGTGAGTATGAAATAATCAAGGAAGTGGAATCGACACAGAAGCCGAAGTCAGAGATTGCGCGGGAATTTGGCATCCCAAAATCAACATTGTTTACAATCTTAAAAATGATGGACAAGATCGTAAATGCAGTGCAGAAGGAAGGACGCAATGCAAACGTAAAAAAACTAGGGCGTAAGATGCATGCCAATTTGGAGGAAGCTGTGCTGGAATGGTTCGGCCAACTTAGAGCACAAAACATGCCTGTAAGCGGAGGACTTTTTTACAAAATAGGAAACAGTTGTTCGGCCCTTTAATGTGTCAGACATTCTTTTATTGTGTGTTTGTTTAGTGTCCCGTCAAAGCAGTGATAATAGTAAATAAATGATCTGCCTAATTTATCACGTTTGTTGGATATTATATCTGGTTAGTTTTTTTACTAGCGTACATGAAGTTTTTTCATGATTTTTTTCTCTTGTGTACTTTTTAATAAATTTTAACGTTTGCTTGTACAACAGCTACGACTATGCTGTTTAGTACACTTTTAGTAGAGTGGAGGCCATGTCGCTGCATTTTCTTTGTCCTAAACGAAATATTTTACGCATTGACATGTAAGTTTAATATTTTAAGTGAGCGATAACGTTACGTCGCAGTGCACGCCCGCGATTATCTTTCTGTCGGTCTCAAGGCACTGGCAGAGCAAGCTGACGCGCTGAAGAGGACAGCTGCTGTGGCTGTGGTATTGATCGGTGCATGCGCACGCAGCCATCTCCGGCACTCCCTTATCCCCCTACATCATGGTCTATCCTCCCGGCCGGCCAACCGATAATAAGCAAGCGAGCGGCGACACGGCACGTAACCTCACATCGCGTGACTTTCTAAGCGTTCACGGCGTAAAAGAAAAGCCACGAGAGCAGAATACACTATCGCCTTTTCTTAAAAAGATGCCTGGTCATAAATGTTGTTTATAGCTTAGTTTAAATGTAAGATTTTTTATTGCTTAAGATGACTGAACATGGTCTTAATGCTAAAACGGCCGATTTTGACATGTAGAGGTTCTAAATTGGTCCGAAATCTTATAACTACCACCTCTCTATAACGACCCTAATCTCGGGAACCGTTAGAGGTCGTTATAAAGAGGTTTTACTGTATGAGATCATACTGTAATAACTAGAATGATAGAACAGAAATGAAATTAGTCAATACAGACTCATAATTAATGTTGTACATTTTTAAATGTCATTCTTAGTCTTGAAATTAATTACTTCATTTAATAGCAAGTGGGTTTTACTTGAAAATTAAAATTTATTCAGAATCATAACATTGGGTATAAGGCTAGTTATATTATATTAATTATAATTGAAGAGTTGTATTCCAAAGGAATAAGGAAACACTCAACGGCACAATATAATCCCTCATAAAATTTTGGGATGCAATACACTTTTTTTACAGTGACATTCCATTTCCTCCCCTCCCAAAGTTGTTCCTCCAGCGCGCAAGCAAACGTCTTGCCAGGCACATCAAGTATGTTCCAAACACGTTGGGTATACGACTACCAAGCTTCAGAATTTTAAACGAAAAAATTGAATTTCAAATACCAAATATTATTAAAAGAAAATACTTGAAATCATATCAAAATAAAAAATAATGAATTACAATGAATTACAACAAAATAAGTACATATATATAATGAACAAAAACATTTGAATAACCAATAATATATTTGATTAATAATTACAGTTTTGAATCAGAATAAACAAACAGCTATTAATTTTTTTAATTACTAAAGAGCGTCCCAACCATAGATTGTAGTGCAGGGCTAATGATGCACACTGTTGCCAATTGCAGCCACGTTACAAAGTTTGGGAGATGTACTACTTCATAATTTTGAGTACTAGAATATTGTGTTTCACATTTTTTAATTGACATCATTGTAACTGATATACGATTACGCTTCAAAGTATATAGCTACTTACATTTTTATATTAATTAATAAAAAAACAGTTCACGTATTCTACTTACACGAATTCGTTAGTTTAATAGTAACCATCAGTTCGTAAAAATAAGTAATAGTTATCACATGTCTACAAATCACTACAATTGCGATAAAATGTAATATTTTGTCCATAGGAGTAATGCCTGTCGGAAGACAAGAATGTGGTAGAGGTAATTTTAGTGACAATGAAATTAATGATGAAAAAAGAATGCTGTGTAGGAAATGGAAAATTTAACTGTTTAACTGTTTTTGTGATTAACTTTGGTTAAAATTACATTTAAAGTGTGATGAATTTTATAAAACGAAAGAGTACAAACCATTGACAGTGATGTCATTTTAAAGTACGATCCCTCATTTCTACTAATTTTCTGACACATAATTTCTAGCCTAAATGAGACTGCATGTTAGAAATTTGTCTTCCAGTATTCTTTAAATCTGCTTTCATACGATTATATAGTTCTTTCGAGACAAATACATACAGTTAAAGTTGATAACATGCTCAATCGGAATTTTCGTCAAAGAACTAACAAGTCAAAACCAGATAATTTTTTGTTTTGAAAAAAATATAAGACGCAGTAAAAACTCTAACAAACTGGGCGACAAATTTTTTGTACATACTCTACCTTAGGCTTTTTGATTTACTTATTAATATTGCATCCTACTGACCATAGTAAACTACATTTACATTATAACATGCATTTTCGAGAAGAAGAACTCTATTTAATTTAGTTTTAATTTCCTTTCATGGTAATTTTTTTAAAACTGGCAATAATCTGTTCTGTAAGCTAACACCACAAAGTTAACACTTTTTTTCATACCTAGCTGTGTTATTGTTATGTTCTCTTAAATAACTTTCTGTTCTTATTTGCTTATCATATTATGTTCTATTCAATTTAACTTATGATCTATGTAAACACCCAGAAATTTTGTATTATAAATTCTATAAATTTTTATGTTGTCAATTTTAACATTTATTTGAATCAAATTAGTACCCTTATTGTTCTTTAGAATTACATTTATATAATTAGTTTTATGCATCCTTTAAAAAAAAGTTATAACTTGTGCCCGTTTCACGACACAATTTATTACTAAATAAGCAAAGGCATGTATCGTATCACTCAAGCGGGTCGCCAACGGCAACGGGCCTGATAAAGCCTAGTATCCTTGTTACCCCCACACCCACAGTCGCAACACACGCTACTAATGGCAGATCAAACAGGGCACTCAAGGTACTACACTACTTTCAGGAATACTCTCATGTAGGCGAAAGACAGTGATTTAATTAATGACCAATTAAACGGTACACGGCAAAAGATTAACACATGAACGTATGGCAAACAAGTGAAGTTGACAGTTGCAATTAAACAAATAATCAACATTAACAATTGAGGAACTAAATGACGTCGCGGAGTTCCGCTCCCCTCGCGGCCGACATGGCACCAAACGAGCAAAGCATACGGAAACTAAACGCTGAGAAAAGCAGACAATAATTAAACTAAGACAAAAGTTGGAGAGAAAGCTTACCAGTTTACTAAAAGACGTGGCTCCGGTGCCATGACGGCCTCGAGGCGAGCGGACATACGCATCGAA
>PNEQ01104487.1:0-30060 GCA_003012365.1 Medauroidea extradentata
AGTACATAACACAACACAACAGATGTTTTCACTGGCTTGTTGTCGCCAGGTTGCCTGCCTACCCCTGTTACTTTGGTGCACCATTGCAGGTATAAGGATGCATTTCCGGACATGGGTTCCTTAATCAAATATGTTCCAAACATGCACATCTACCATCCCTATCAATTTGTAACACTTATTCTTGGCCACCCTGTATAATGTTTAAGTACGAAAAAATGCTTAAAATGCTTAAACAAAGCCATTTTGCACCTTTTAATTCTAATTTACCCGGGAGAAGACCCCAGTCCCTCTTCTTTATACCGGGGGGTCAGTGTCCACCCCTGATGTGAATACAATTTTGCTACTCCAACCATTCAATACTCCCGGCGTCCCTGTGCCTATTCGTGGTGATTTCTGCGCAAAATATATTTAGGTTACGAAATTCCCAGATTTACACATGGTTGAGACGGTACTGAAACGACATAATATACAAGCATATGTGTGGTGGCTCTGGAACTCCAGGCCAGACGACGCTTGGATCGAGAAAGTAGAATTAAAAAATAATATATGTGTTACTTATTTAATGAATAATCATGACTGAGAATTATTTTTTGAAATACAATCTCGTAACTGTAAACTTTACGTGTAGAGACACGAGTCGACCCTTGTTCCTGTCATGTTGGCAATTATGCTAAACGTTGCATTAAAAATAGTAACATACAAATCTATTTGTAGAAATAGGTAAATTAACAAAAAAATTTTGTATGGAAATTTTTGGTGATAAATACATGAACTTCACGATAAAAGATTTGGTTTGTGTTTGTATTTGTAAATAACCAATCATCTAGAAAAAACAGAATATACATTATGGAATAAATATATTTACCAAGGCGCCTATGGCGACCAATGCAGTGAGAAATTTGTAAACACAAACGATAAACATTTTACATAAAATCATTCTAGTTTGTGTGTTTTATGTGTTATTCACAATTCTATCAATATCTTTTAAAATATTGTGATTTATGTGAATTTGAGAGACGGGCAATTCTTGGAACATTTGACCCCATAAATAAAGCGAGGAGTCGAGCAACCTTCCCCGAAAAAAATTTGGATTTTCAAGGTGCGACATGGTGTTTATTTCAGTACTTAAAAATGCTAAACATAAATTCAGCTTTTAAATAGTAATGAGTGAGGTTTAGTTGGTGGGGGGATATATCACCTTTCTTGAGGTGCAGTTACTGACTTACTAATACTTTATTATTTATACTCTGAACTAGGTGTCTGTTTGCACAAAACATTAGGCTTAACATTGACATATCTGTAACATAAGTCTTTTGGTTTTCTGTTCTTCGTCTGCAGTGAAATTTCTACTGCGCGGACATATTGGATCTAAACAATTCGTTTTCATGCAATAGTTATGGGAAATAACAAGTAAAACTGCTATCTCTCAGTTTGTGTTGTTCAATTTGTACCACAATGAACGATATTAAAGAAAGGCCAAATCACACTCTGAGAGGGTCACGTAATAATATTTGCATTTTATAAAGTAATTTCGCCGCACAGTGAACTGGATTCTGTAATCAGGGTGCAAAAAATCCACATGATCTTATCATTTGTAATTTTGACATAAAATTTGACACAACATTGCAACTTGTGTTGAAAAAAAAGAGAAAAAAATACACGTGTGTCGTAATTTACAAATGGTGAAGGAGTACGTGGATAGGGGGTGATGGTGATGGTGTTATGAAATATATATGGGCAACACGCCCTTAAGAAACAGATAATGTTAGGCCGCAGTTACACAGGCCACTGAAATAGTTCACTTAAAACATGTTTAGCCTTACGTACGGTTTTACGTTGTCAGAAATATAGTTCGGATCGTTGCTACTTCCTATTCAAACTAAACAGATTGTAAAAGTATATCAGATCGACATCACTTCCTATTCATCGATGTGATTGGCTTAGTGACAGCGTAAAATTACTTGCACAACTAATAGGTAATTTTATACTACTTGAATGTAAAATAACAAGGTTACACTTTCAAATTAATCGTACATTGGTTATGTAATTGAATCAATCATTTGAGAAACCCCTCATGTCACTTTCAAGAAAATCCTGTTCGATAATTTATTACTGAAAATGTATACTTATATGAACTTTCTAAATAACGTATCTTTGTTTTAAAATATTTGGTGCACGTTTAGCTACCATCCTGAATGGTTTAAATTCACAGTTTTAAGAGTAAATGTGCATAAACCTACATTGTTAAAAAATGTGACATGTGGGGTTTCTCAAATGACCGATTCAATTATCGGATTAATTGTTTGTATTTTAAGCAACTGTAGATATAAATATACATTTACAGAGAGCTTGTTGTTTCAGTACGCTGTATAGCTTTATTTATGTTAACGTATCTTATATAAAAACAGTGACATATAAATAATAATTTTACACAGAATGAATTGCTATATCGCCACTTAGTGAATGTGTAAATTTTCACAACATAATGCGGCTGGAAAAACACGTGCACATCTCTTGAAACATTCACACCATGATATGTTAATCTGTGCGGTATATATTTGTGCAAATTTACACAAAGTGTATATGGTAGCTACGGTTCCACAAATATCAGTGCAATTTTACACCTACAATGTCGTCGTAACTGTATACCTGATGTGTCAATTGAGGAATATCCAAGCAACAGTGTAAAAAAAAAAAACAACTCACTGTAATACTTTTTATTAATTATTTCTGGTCAAATTACACGTACTCCACAAGCTATAATAAATTGTATTCGTCGGTGTAATTATACAAGCTCTAAAATAATCCATAAAAGTTTTTTCTCAATTATTTACCGAGGGAACATCTTAATCTTATTATTGCTTGCATATTCGATATCGAGTATTACATTTAACGTTGATGAAAATTTTCCGAATACGATAGGATTCAAGCCCACGACCCTACGCCAGGTATTGTTCTTAATGGACCCCTCAAGTGAATTTCAATGAGAACATCCACACTACGTGCATATAAAAAGAAATCGATGTGTTGAAATTTGTTAATTTGAAATCGATTTGAGGTAACTACAGCTACTTAACGTTCGCACTTTTAAAACGCCCGCGTAAACGTGCAGTGACGTCACAAGCCATAGTACACACGGAGACTTGGCAAGCTAGCTGACTGCTGTCGCACTCCGCGGAATGCCAGGCTACGCTTGGTCAATAAAAAACGATTTTTAAGTCTGTCACGGTGGTTCGTTTGGTTATATTTATTTATATTTTTTTATTTTATTTGCGGCTTTCAGGCGCAGTTAAAGCATATTTGCCTTGTCTACCACTGGACCCATTACATCTGTTTACGGTTTTAGAAACATAACCATACATTAAAAAATAAAATTATTAAAATACGTATACACTTAACACTATTGAGAACAAAACAACACAAGTTATCCTTACATACAATACACAATATGTCTGAAATAGTGGTGGTAATGACTAAAACTTAAAAGGTTTATTGACAAGTAACGGTAAAAAGATCAGGGGCAGATGAGAAGGAAGTGGAGGACGGTATCACAAACATACATTAAATTACACACGTATACTCTCTTCAACACATTCAGACGTACATACACAGACACACACGCATAAATGTGCTCACTGAAGCACGTACATATATACAATTAAATTCAAATTTATGAACTATTAATCCTGCGCATCTAGCTCACTGGGGCGAGTAAGATAGTATTTATTGATTACGTTCTTAAAAGTACAAAAACTTTTTACGTTCCTGTGTTTCAATTGCAAACTGTTCGAAGACTTTGATGCAGTACTAGTGAAGGATTGGGAATAAAATTCAGTTTTATGTAGAGGTATTATTAGTTTATTGTCTGCTTTGGAGCATGTGTTTAAAGCACGTCGATCATTTTGTAAGCAAAACGTTTATATAGGTAGCCATGTGTTAAAGTGTTCAATGTTTTATGCAACAAGAACAGAGCGTGGGTGTTTCGTCTTTCCGCTAACTTAAGCCATGACAGCATTCTGAGGTAGCGGGTTACACGGTCACGAGCTTTTAAGTTAAATATATATCTGACACATGTATTGTGAAGTTTTTGAAGTCGTGCCGCCTGACATTCACTGTGATTGTTGTAAACCACATCACAGTAGTCAATAATGGCCATTATGAGGCTGCGGAATAGTGTGGCTTTTAATCTGGATGGCAATAGTCTTTTGAAACGCCTTAAACTATGCAGCGAGTAATACACCTTCCTTCACAAGTTAGTAATATGAGCATTCCACGACAGGTTTCCGTCAATTATTACGCCCAAGATTTTTACAGATTTTGTAAGAGCAATTTTAGTATCGTTGAAGACTGTGTCAGGGAAATCAGTTTAATTAACAGCGGATAGAAAGGGAGGAGAAGCAATGAGTAGTTACTGGGTCTTGACAAGGTTTACATTAAGGCAATTGCGAACAGACCACTTCTGAATTTCTGCAAGATCATTATTCATATGATCGACTGCTATCTTAATTTCACTCCTATTGAAATGTGAATAAATCTGAAGGTCATCCGCATAGTGGTGATGTTTGGAGAAACATAGGCTTTTAGCAATGCCATTTATAAATAGAAAGAATAGGAAGGGGCCAAGAACAGATCCCTGCGGGACACCATATTTTATTGGACGCCACTGAGATTGTTGTCCATTCGATATAACACGTTGGCTTCGATCATTGAAATGCGATTCGAACCATTTACATACATCGAGTGAGAAATAATAAATATGGTTCAACTTTGCAAGCAAGATTTCATGGTCGACAGAATCGAAGGCTTTGCTAAAGTCTACTGGGCACAAAAGCGTTAATTTTCGGTCCTCCATTGCATGAAGAATATTATCAGTTAGGCTATATCGATTAAAGCAGAGCTAGTACCATGCAGAGGACGAAAACCAGATTGGTATTCGTCTAACATGTTAAATTTATTAATGTACGCAATAATTTGACGGTGTACTATATGTTCAATTATTTTTGATAACTATGGTAGAATACTAATAGGTCGGAAGTCTTTTTTGGCGATTGGATGAGAGACTTTTTCGATGGTTAACACTTGCGCTTTCTTCCAGAATGCTGTAGAAATTCCTGCTTGCAGTGAAAAATTAATCACGTGCGTGAGCGACGACAGAACTGTTGGTAGGATTGATGCAATTAGTTTGAAAGAAAAACCGTCATCGCCTTTAGCATTAGTTTTGATTCGTCTGAATGATTTATATACACTTCACTGCCGGCGACGTGCCGAAAGAAAAAATTGCGATTTGTAGTATATAATTTTCGATCATTAAGGCTTTTAATTTCTGTGTTCTTACTTGCAGTATCAATACTAGCTGGAAGAGTGGTAATATAATCATTCATCTCGTCAGAGGAGAAAACTATCTAAATATTATTTGTGTTGCGGTTTTTTACAATAGCTACTTCTGGCTTGCGGAGATTTGACCAAAGTTTGGATACTGGAGTGTTGTAATGATTCGTAGTAACTAAGTTTTGATTGCCCGATGTTCTGCGTGCATTTATTTCTAAGATTTTTGTATATATTAAAATAAAAGTTGCTTTCTGGAAGGCCAGCCCGTCTTATTCTTATAAAGTGGTTATAAGCTTCGCCGCGCTTGGTCATGAGAGCCACGACTAGATCAGTTAGCCAGGCGGCTGCTGGACGAGTAACTCGCTTGGTAATATTAGGTGCTACACTGTCATGCAAGGTTAATATGGTCTTGTTTGAGGCGGTCACTTTCTCATCTACAGTGTCAGCCACTTCAACATGCTGCCAGGGGAGCAGTGTTGCTGCAGCTAGCAATAGGCATTTATTCACTTTTAATTTCTGTACGTTAAAGTTTTAGGAGCAAACTTTGGAGTGCGTAATGAATATGATAGGAACATTATAACACGATGAAACAAACCGGGTAAGACAACCTGCCTATGATTTAGTATTTTGTCGCTCCTAGAAGTAATCATTAGATCTAGCCATGTGTCAGCTGCTATCGAGTGACGTGTATCATTTAAAGTCAGGATATCTAGATTATATGATGCTATCAAATATTTTTAATATTTAGATTCATTATTAATCTTCAGAAAATTAACAATAAGTTCTGAAATTCCGGTTACCACTCATCCGGTTATACGTATATAGTCAATCACAAAATGTAACAAACTTTATATTTCAAAGGTATTCGAGTCGGAGTTTTTATAAAAGTTTAGTGTTACGCTCATTGTTATATCGCACAATATCAGAGCAATATCCGAGCAATGTAATATGCAATGATACATTAAGTAAACCTGTACTCTCTGGGCTGATATTTGAAATCTTAAGTGAGTTCAATAATCTTTCAGGTTAGTATAATACTGTTTCTCAGATTTTGCATGGAACCGTCGGTTCTTTACCCAAATTTAACAACTTGTATAATCAATAGTATTTTGTATTTCATTACGGATGTTAGGTTCATATGCAATACATAAATTTATACAGCAAAGAATACTTCTGGGCTATTGTGTGGTTTTGGTTTAGCGTACAGCAAAAAAATTGTTGTTTTTGTTGTATAACAGAGTAGTATGAGCCTACTGCGGTACTATTTACCACTAATGACGTGTTCATTACGTAATATGTGAAGTAACGAGTGATTGAACATGCACAAAATAAACACATTTAGCCTAAATGCAAGTTTAACAATATATGAGCTATTATTTTAATGTAGGTACACTATCCTACTAGAACACATAAAAAAATTACTTTCGCGATTCGCATTCAATTTAAATCGCTGTTTCTTCTGCGCAAATATGACACTTCAGACATCGTATCAATATGGTTGCGAAAATGGAAAATAGATGGCTAAAAAAATAATAAAACATTTTTCTATCAGACGCTTGTAAAACTATCTAATAGTATCATTTAAAAATACATGATGTAAATGGGTTTTGATCCCGGATCCTTATAAATAGTAGCCAAGTACCGTAAACAATACGCTACACTTTTAAGAGTGAGTACCGGAAAATATTATTTTATAATTTCGTAATGAAACTTTGACAACTTTTTCATACCGTAATTTATAATGTACCCGCTAAATTTTAAGTATTTCCGCCCGAAATTTACTTGAATAATTAACATTTTATTTCATAATTACATTCATCTGTCAATTTTTGAGGCATTTCTTGTAAAGATAGGAACTTGATACTGGCACTACATATGAGAATAACCTTCTTCTGTGCTTTAGCGAAGTTCCATCGCAGCTCATGTCATAGTTACTTGATAAGTAATTAAAATGTTGACGTATGGAAAACACTGAATCTGCTTGTGATACAGTGTTCCCGAAAAATGCCAACTACGACGCTCCCATTAAATATATCAAAACATGTTTGTGATATGTTACAGGATAATGGTGTAAGAATCGAAAGATGTATGACACACATGTGTTCGCCATATCGATACGTAAAGCTTAAAAAAAACATACAGAAAGACGAGAATAAATTAAATCAGCGTTTACTTAGCTGGAATGTATTGCGGACAGCAGTTTGGATAACTACGTGCTGGCCAAGATTCGTGCTGGCTGCTGCGAAGTAGGTAGGGGGGCTCACAGAAGGAAGTCTGCAAGGGATTACAAGGGTCAGCAGGAAACCTTGTATAGCAGGCACCCTGGCCTGGCACACGCCAAGGGACAGTTTTTGGGATAGTGTAATTTCTTTTAGTTTTTACAAGACATCCCAAGACATGCCATGGCCTGTGTCCGCTGACACCACTTCGCATCCATATACAAAATTATGTATCGTACCAGTAAATACAAATGGGCTTCATCAGATAATTCCGATTAATTAATAAAACGCGTAGTCTTATGAAACTAATTTTTATCTTATCAAATTATTTTAGGTGTTTACTGATGTATACAACGAAGTCACCAAATGTTTAAAAATACATTTCCAGCACTATTCGCTTTCATAAATTATTGCTATAAAATAATAGAAATCTTGTATATCAGTTGTGGACACCCATTTCCTCAGCATTGTGAACAACGAAACTCATTTATAAAATAATAACAAACACTCGAATAAAAATTTCAACTACACTTGTTGCCTGTTAGTTTCATGTGTAACCACGAAACAGTTTTGCGGCCTTGGCATCGAAAAACTGGATCGCTCGCTTTAAAATAAGGCCGAATAGTCTATATCCTGCCGGAATTTCCGCTCTATAGGGGAATCGTGCCTGGACGAAGTTGTGCAGTGTTTTTCCCAGTCCCTCCCCCCTTCCCTATCTGCCATCACATACGCATTTTTGTATTATTTTCTGTCCACCTTGATTCCGCCTCTTACGTAAACTGTGTTCGTGAACAGTTAACTTTTGAATATTCATATCTCACTTCTTGTAACCAAATGTGGCATCTAATAGTCTTTATGTGTTGAGTCTTTCCAAATTAGTTTCCTATCATTTTGTTATTTTATTAATGCAAATACTACCCCGAAATATTTGTCAGACGCTATTTTTCTGTGCATTACTTTTCCTCGAATGCTATAAAATATCGAAATACAGCAGCGTGCTTCTAATTCCACTACACAAAACTAAATTATGTTCTGACTCTTTTATAGTTGCCGTGTCACGCCTATGGACTGGGTCGCTATGAACTCTACAAAAAATATATAAACGTTAGCAAAAGTTTCAAAAAAAGTTAAGGCAATTTTAATTTCAAAACTGCGGTAGACTCCGTATGTTTATTTTTATTTTGTAGGTTAACTTTGCAAATGCTTTAATGCAAGTCAAATCCAATATAATTTCCATTCAACTTAGCTGTTAATTAATAAAATTTGGCTATAAATTCAACTTTGTAGTAGTAGTTTTAAATTGAGTAGCATTGTGTTGTGCTAAGTTTTTCTTGTTCGTTGTTCTAAATTTAAAAACTTTTCAAAATAATTAAGGAATTTTTACTTTCATAACTGCGGTGAAGTTCGTATTGTTAACTATAATTTGTATCATAACCTTATTATGCTGTTGTTTGTCAAATCCAAAATTATTTCCATTCAGTTTAGCTGTTAAATAATATAGCCCGTGGTTATCAAATAAACAGTTAGTCAAACAGTTTTCATATTTATTACCATTGTGTTGTGCTAGTTATCAAAAAAAAATGTCGGCATTCTTACTCTTAGAACTGAGGTAGAGTTTGTATTTTCACTACGTAATTATTCTGGTAACACTGTAGAGCAAGTCAGATCCATAATCTTGTCATTCAATTTAGCTATGACTAAATGAATGATATGCTATATTAAAATCTGTTTCATAAAAGCAATGTATCAATTATATCGTAACGCTTACTTTTAATGTTATTCTATTTTTAGCTTGGCATGTTTTACTAGTTTTTCTAAGCCATTACTGTAAAGCTGAGATATAATGCATGATGTTTAGTGCATTGAAATTTAATCATTGCACAATACAAGATATAGCGATATAAAATATATTTGCCCCACCATTGAGTATAAGAATACAAAATTTTTTGAAATCTGAAATATTATATTATAATTATTTCCGTATTTCCTAGTCTCTGCAAATCTGATGTAAATCCCAATCAAATTCTGTTAAGGGGTTTATATTGTATTATCGATTTAATATTTTCGTCATTCATGTACGGCGCGACATTCCCTTCCCTCTTAATGCGTTGGTATTCTGGATAAGAAAATGTTGAGGAATGTCATACGTTGTTCTATAAGTATCAGCGCTAAGAATACGCCGCTTTTTTTAAACCGGTCCGCTAGTTTGGAAAGGAATGGTTTGATGGAGGAGGTAGTGTTTATGGAAGACTTCGGACCGATTTCCACGTAAGTGACTCTAGGAATTCAGCACAGACTGCCGTCATGAGAGGCGAGTTGTAGATCAGTCTGGTCCTGGAACCGCGACGTAATAACTGGACCTATAGTAACTGATAGCTGTAGTGTGTATTGGATCCAAGTCGCTTAGTAAAGAAAAACTTAGGTTTACTATATTTAAGTTTTCGGGAAATAGTCAAACAGACCGAATAAACAGGGTCTTGTTTTTGTATGAACCTGTGTTTGAAAATTGTATCAAGATCACAAAAACATAGTATAACTATGTTTTAATTTTATCGTAGTTAATAAGTATTTAGGTATTATTAGAATGTACGTGTTGGCGAACAATGTGACGAAATGTCGGTTAGGTAAGTTTTGGGGCCTGACGGCCCATTCACGACCATTGATTTTCTGGTATAACATCTAATATTTCACAACTAATTGACTAATAAGGCTGCCATAGCACGAGTACTCAGGTGTAATAATACTCAAGTCATATGCTCGTGAACAAAATTATTGCTCTAATCCTCGTATAATTAACTTACATACAAGAAGAAAAGCTGGTAATGCACGTCTTAGAAAACTGAAAACGTAATTTACGCGGTAACAGCAATTTTCATCATCATGGTTTTATTTTTTATTTGTGCAAGTTTTTTTTATTTTAAACACAACATGTGACTAAATTTGGCTCTCATGAGATTTTTAAATCTCTCATAGTTTTTTCGTAATGGCCTGATGAAGTCAAAATTTGCGATATTCCGTTTTGAGTACTACACTAAAACGAACTGACATACCAAACAGAAAAAATTCACAGTGGATAAAGACTTCGCAGACTACAATGTTACGTACATAAAACAAAGAATAAATATATTTCTATTTAAATAAAAATACTGAAATTTAAAATAAAAATGAAAAAAATTCTATAACTTTAAATATAATAAAAAAAATAGTTCATCATTGAACACAGCTGAATTTGTAACCTACAACATTGTTATTTACTGTGAATTTTTTCAGTGTAAGAAGTGAGTTGGTTTTAGTGTCGTCCTTAAAACAAGAACATACAAATTTTGGCTTTAACAATCCATTACGCAAAAATTATGCGAGATTAAAATTTTTTATAATATAAAAATGTTGATACACTTTGTGTCTAAAACAAGAACAAAAAATTAATGGTACAAAAATAACAGTAAAAACATAGTGATGGAAATTGCGGTACACCACTCCCTTAACGTCTTAAGTTAGGACGAAAACGTACACTCCAGGGTCTCGGAATTAGCACAAAGACAGTAGCTATTCATTTAAATAATTACATTCAGCTAATATTTACAATTTTCTAAGTTTCTTATTCCTACAGTTAATTGTCAACTTATGAATAGCGTGCACTCAAAAAAATATTTTTTTTGCAAAATTGCAGATAAGAATATAAAATCCAATCTATGTGGTATTAAGTGTACAATTCGGCATTGCATGTCGCTATGTGACACCGTTTTAACAAAACACATGTCTGCTGCAGCACATTCCCAGTGTTTGGTGGAACATTAATTAAAATATCTCTGTTGTTATCTCAAGATCTTTAATATTAATCATTTACCCCTTTTAATTCTGAATTCGGAGATCAGTTTTGATGTGTTTAGCATTTTAGCAGAAGCCGATACAGGTCTTGTTGCAACTCTACATATCAGTACGTATCACGATAAAGGAGGAAGTAAATTTTGTTTTGCTTCGGTTCCAGTTTGTTTATTAACATATTTATAATCGTAGCTGTATTTGTATTTGAATGAATAACCAAAATAAGTATTTGTATCACAAATATATAATTTTTTTTATTTTTTTCAGCCTCATCTTGTGGATCTATTCTAGAGTTTGATGCACAATGTACTGTAAGGAATATATTTAAAAAAAACTTAGTGAACGCACTGTGATTCGTAATTGTATCCCGCCTTTAGAAACCTCGCAACATGCACCTAAACCATCTTGACTTAAATACAATTATTTTTTATACATATTCAGTACACAATTTACTGAAATTAAGTTTCAATTCAGAAGCACGAAATTAATATGATGTTAACTTTGTCCTAAAAAATTCATTCCAGAGGATATCATTTGTGTAGGACCCAATAACTGACGAACCTATGATATTGGTAGACTATATATATATCATCTTATTTTTTTTTACAAAAAAAATTATTTTAACTTGAATACTTATATATAATATATATTTTTTTAAATTCATAATAGTTATTAAACTCCCAACAGAGAACTATACAAATATGCCTACTCCATTTTCTGTAGCTTACACATGACCAGGTTAGTTGTAATGCATTACATTTGTTTTAGAGTAGTGGTTAATACGTCAATAATTTGTTACAGTATGAATAAATAATGTGTAATTGTAGACTAATGAAGTAAGACTCTCGTTGTATAGGTACTTGCATTATGACGCGAGAAAATGTATTGTAGGCTTATTAATTTTTAGATAGAGTTTATATTGATTTGTTGCGTTTATTACAGTATAAAATAACAAACAATGTTGACCTGCTGGAAATATTACATGGTATTTTAATTGTGAGAGTTTATCATGAGAAATATTCAATCGAATTATACTCTCTTGTTAACAGTGACACAATTGATTAGCTTCGTCGTAGTTCATAACACAATATCAAATACGTATTTTAAAAACTTCAGCAGTTACAGTACAGCATATGAAATAACCCGTAATTTTTCGATGTTAATTAATGCATAGAAACGCTTCAACCTCTATAATTATATACGTTTTCCGGCACCCTTTGTGCAAAGTCAGCTGTTACTACCCATGATTCACTGCGCAAATTCTACTGGCCAAGTCGTCCATTTATAGCCATCACTTGTTACACAGGAAAAATCACGAGAGGTAGACCCCAAAACTAGGTGAATGACCTCACCTTCCTAGACCGACCTTGAGCGAGCAGACAACACGGGGATTAACCAGTTAGGCTAGAGATAATTATCTCCGCGGGTGGTCCCTGCCTGGGTAGATTCTACCTGCTCGTACACTGTGGCGAAATGTCCTAACGTTGGAAAGGGCTCTAGACCAGTTATACAGTACTGAAATATTTTCAAATTACAGTATTGCAAAGCAGTTAGTAAAGTTTATGAAAAGTTTTAATAACCTAATTACCCATATTTGAGCTCCACATTTCACAATATTCATGGAATTGTAACAGTTCGGTATTTATTTAAAAAATCTTATTGGCATTATGCTAGACAAGGCTGAAATGAAATTGCACATGTGCACAGAACTGCCATATTTATTAATGACGCGTTTGCTTCCAGTATTATCTTATTATATTTCACATTTTATGTAAGTTTATATTTCTATAAAATAGGAATAATATATATGCAGCGTTTAGCTGCACATATCTTTAAATACACAGTCAAGGGGGAAAAAAACTAAACAAGCAAGATACAATGAGAGTTAAATTTATTTTGGAAGAAACATTGCATGACAATTATTACAGTACGGCTTGCTAGTGCACATTGCATTTTAAATAATTTGATCACGTTAAATTGAATGATTGAACGTCATTTAATAACTGAATATTTAAAATTTTGTCGCATGTAATTCTTCCTGGCACCCACTGTTCTACTAAAATTAATACTATGTAATGTGGCCGTGAACTAATTACAGTAAACGTCTAGTGAACACGTAGTTGCTTAGCATTAGTTAGTGGTAGTAGTCATGAATTCAAACAAACTTGACTCATGCTACATACACACTACTGCATTTTCTGTAAGGGTATCCAGCATCATCAGTTAAAAGGTAATTTAACAACATTAAATGGAGATGCGTCAACGCTTACACTATATTCGTAAAACACAACGTTGGAAGCATGCGTTGCAGTTTGCTGCAAACAGTCCACAAATAAAATTGTAGGGTCGCCGTTTTAAGTCCCATAGGAAAAATAGTAGTATGAAAACACAGACCTACAGTTTTGGCAATATAAGTGATGATGTTACCGTCGAGTGTGTGAAGTTGAACCATATTGCTTCTCTGTCTCCGCGCATCAAACAGCAATACAGTAACATTTTAGCCATAAGCAACTAACAAAGTAACCATTTGTAATATCTACCCCATTTTGTATGTTAAAGTGGCCTCATTATTATATTGAAATTGGCATGGCATTTCATTTCATTGACGTGACACAGACAAAGTAGAAAATTACTCCAGAAAGAGTTTCTTTTTGTGTATTGGGATCAGAGTATATTGCCATCCTGTGATCTGGAGTTGACGGAATGCAAGTATGAAAAGAGTGCATGGTGTGGTTGTATTAAGAGTGTTTGTGAAGTAGTTTTTAACGAGCGACGACTGTGCCTTTGTTTAACTTTCAGTCAGCATGCTGTAACATAGCAATTGATTATTTATATACATCCGCATGATTTGTTTATGTTTAGGAATATTGACGTTTGTTTGTCTATGTATACTTAAGTATCTTTGGCCGTAGACGCCTCGAGCCGTGTTATTTTATTACATGTTCCTGTTTTTGTACTTTATATTGTAATAGAATTTATAAGTGGTAATGATCTCCAGGTTTCTACCTATGAAAGTAGTTTCACTCGATCACCATCGCGTACTGTGACCTGGTTTGCCGTGCTATCGATAGTGACTAGAAGTTGTAAAACTGGATAAGAGAAGTGAGGTGTGGGAAGTTTTGGAACGTTTAGAAGAATAAAAAAGGAATGTTCGAGAAAAATAAAATAACGAGAGCTAAGTAAGACGACGGAAGGGATTATCGACGAAGCTCAATATGAAGAGGTCTACTAAGAAGTCCACTGTATCAGTAATGAATTGATACCGGATGGAGGCAAAACGCCGAATGCAGTGAACTTCTCGTCGAGAGCTTTCGTCGAGAACTATCTTCGACGAGGTCCGCCAGGAGGGTCGTCGTTCGGGGCCACTGTCCAGGTTCTGAGGGCCGTCTGCAGGGAGTTTCACCCTATCGCCGATGACCAGGGCTAGTTTCGCACCATCCAGAGAGACGAATTCAGGTCCTACTCCGTCGTACTGCCCAGCCGACCCGACCTGTTGCCCTGTACAACTGATTCATCCATCCCAGGGGCGACGTCTTTCAACTGACGAGGTTTCCCAACAGTAGAAGAAGACGCTCGGTAAACGATGACATCCAGAATTTTCCAATTACTCATACACAACACTAGCCATCAACAAGCCTAGACTAATATTTAGAACTGGAGTTCCTATATGTTTCTCGTATCGCATTGAGCTACCAATAGATTAAACCCACACATACCTGCCGTGTAACGTTATGATGCGAACTGAGAAGCCAATAGTGACTTCAACAACCATATCCGGAATTTAATAGTCGGTCGCTAACGTGGTAAACCAGGTCGTGAACCCACATATTTTGAATGGTCACACCATCATCACTCGTTAACGAATGATAAACGTCTCAAACACACTTTGCTTCTTAAGGTAGTTTAGTTTTACCTGGTATGGTTCCCTCCGAGCATTACCACTGAGTAGGAAATGATAAACATAAAAGGTCAATTAAAATTATAATAAAAAGAAACCTTGTGTTATTGCTCTCTGGGAATCGGGCATGTTTAACTCAACTGAGGCACAAACTGTGTTCTCAGACGACTGTATTTTCTCTTGCTTTTAAATTAGCCCTCAAATTAACTGTAAGATAAATAGGTAGAGGACTTGACATAACCTTACAATGCTTAGGTGTAAAAATTGCTCACGTCGTCGTTTGGTTTAAGATTGTATACTTGGTTAAAACGTCTGTTATGCAGACATTGTAAGCAGAACGTAAGTTGCTCGGTGAAATCACTGTAGACATCACAGTGATAAAATTGGGGTTTAATAGAAGCTTTAACAAAATCTAATTGAATATAAATGATATTTCTATGTTAGAATTTCGAATTTTATTAAATAAAGCGCCTAGATTTTTAATGGCTGGGGCGATATTTACTTCTGAACCAGCAAGGGTTTGAAATTGATAACAACGTTCGGGAGCCTACACAACACAATTTATTGGCACGCTGAGTCCATTTCTGAATGCCCAATCAGTTGATGATTTTTTATCTAGGTTATTGTGTTCGCACATAATAGTTACATTTACATGCGAGAGTGTTACTATTCTCGACTGGAAGCGGTAGGAATTTCCGTTCACTTCGTCTTCTATCTGCTGTCAAAAACTGTTGACATATTTATGGTTTCCTTTCTTTTTCGTACCCTGATACGACCCATCTTCATCACAAATTACCTGTCGTTTCTCGTCTTCTATATTTTGCTCTGGAGTTTATTTTCATGTCAGTGGGACATCGTTTGATATATTCTTTTGATGAAGTTATTTACGTTAAGAATGAATAGCACCATTGGCAAGAAAGCTCGCAAATACACTACAAAAATATTTTAATCCGTTGCAGAAATAATTTTCAATTTCTGATGAGTTTAAATTGCAAGCATATTCGGACGCGCGAGGCATATTGACTTGTTCCAACAATGGATGACCAAACAAGGCGGACAGGAATACCTACTCTTATGATGACGGAGTCGACGTCACATCTGACTGGGTTGCCTAGCAACTACATTCTGGAGATAAACATCCATGGTTACTACGTGCTACAGAATGCACACAAAATATGGTTTGAAATTCTGCATAATACAAAGGGTACTTTGATTAAATGTAACGTGAATTTATAGGTGTGTGTATGTATACATATATATAGCATACTAATGAAGATACCATGACTTAAACAGTATAATTTTTCCATTTTTTTCCAAACCAAACCTAACACCTTGTGTATAAAAACATGCCGAGGTGTACAACATATAGTTACTTATTTATTTCTGTGTTACATACTGAAAAAAAAAACAACATATTACATGTATTACTAACTTTGAATCGGCTTGAGCAAGACTGATCATCGGGTTCTTTTTAAAATATACAAAATTTACGTTTGTGTTTTTTACTAAAAAAACTGTGTAAATTGATAGAAGGTCACTCGCTGGGTTTCCGGAATATTTTACGAAGAAATTACTATGTGGCCGTAAGGATTCCAAGTAGTTAAGCTAACTGTATTATTTTGGCTTGTTGCTTGTTCTCGTTTGATGCATTTGACGGCGAAAGAATTATTTTTACTTGCATATCTCTACATATTTTTAACCGACTTAAAGAAAGAGGAGGTTATCAAAGCGGTTGCTTTATTTTATTATTTTCCTCAGAACTCCGTCATTTATAAACAGTTTTGGAAAATTATTTTTTGTTGGTAAGGGGTTTTTACGATTACGTCCCATTTTAATTTTTGTGGCACTGGACCTTGGATTTCGAAAATACACCAGGGAACTCCTCAAAATCGAATAGGAATGAGTGAAAGATTTTGGTCAGCGCTTAACATAGAAGTCTTTAGCGCTGGTGAGGGGTGACATGAGGTGAGTATGGAGCGGCGCCGGAATGTAAGTACGGAGCAAAACGGGAGATCCCCGAGAAAACCCGCCGACCAGTGGCATTGTTCGGCACGATTCCTACATGCGAAAATCCGGGGACCGAACCCACCGAGAAAAATCGAATACGAAATGTATTGAGATTGAGATATTGGGAGGTTGATGACAATCCAAGACTAGGTAGGTACCTAACTATCGTTAAGAACCTTCTGGACGGGCTTGGACAGCGAAGGCACAACGGAACTCCTCAACGACAAACAGCACGAATGTAGAAGGTAGGCACCGGAACTCCGTAAAAATCAAGAAATAAAAATTTTTAACAAAAAAATAACACAGATTTAAAAAATATTTGCTATGAAAGAAAAAAGCACTAAAAGGTAAAACAAGATTTACGTTATTTTATACTGCTTAGATTAAAATCAAGTCGGTGTCAGCCAAGTTCTTAAGAAATTTTACCAAATTACCTAAAATTTACAAAAATTTGTAAACTTACGTTAATTCGATAATGTGGCAATTCCTAATTAAACTACGTGCTCCCCTCCCAGCCCCGCCATATACGCCCGCCACTGTGCCCCGCGCTGTTCAACGTCACGCGGCTGCTGTCTTTGCGTCGATTAAGGCGGCCGCCAACCTCCCGCTTCAAATGCATTGCAGTGTGTTCGTAAACAGGTTTTTTCTACGAAAATATTCCATGTGTGCCCACTGTGCCAACGTACGAAAAGAAAACAACCTTAATACAAGGTTGGAATCTCATTGTTAAGACGCCAAATACTGTTCCTAAGCCCTCCAACATGACTTAAAACGGCATTTTCAGACATCCATATTTCAAAATGTACTAACCGGATGTGTGTGATACTCAGGTTACGACCCGCACTGAACTTAGTTTTTGACATTCCACCAATAAAATTATATTGTCACCGCTTAATGTCCCATAGTAAAAATCGTTTGGCGGGAAGCTTGCGCGCTATTGCAGCGCTTGGCTTGTTGAGATGACGCGGCATATGATGGGCGCTTCAAGGTCGACCTTACTGCTCCGTCGCTTTCGAGCCTCTCACGCGCGGACAGGCGGCGCTCTTAAGGCCATGATCTCCCGTTTATTTCAAACGATTGCAAATAACTAAAATATGTTTTAACCAAATGCTTTGAAAAAATGTGGGACAGTGTACAGTCATACGATACACCATTTTGCCGGACCGTTTTTTTAAAATAATGTACCGTTTGCGAGAAAAAAATAATTTTGCTTCATTTAGGCTTATTTAAAAAAAAAGTGAACTATTTCGGGGGCAAAAATCTAAAAATCAGTTTGGTGTATTGCAACAGAAAATTCATATAAAAGCGTTGATATATAAGTGTTAAATCTGCCAAAGGAATTTTTGATATATGTATTCATTTGCGTTACAAAAAATATTTTCGAAACCACTGCTAAACTAGGGAGCGAGGCCTTAAGAAATACTTTATTGCAGTATATGCATATCTGCGCTACTTCGTTACACGATTGTTAACCTTGGATGGCACCGACTCCAAAAACAACAATAATTGTATATTACTGTCCTGATAAATAAATTGTATTCTAAGCAGTCTACAAGTAACGTAATCATTTTTTTTCCTTTTTAGTGCTTTTTTATAGAGTAGATATTTTGAAGTCGGTGTTACTTTTTGTTAATTTTTTTTTCGTAACATTATAAAAAACAAAAATGTACGCAAGTATTCTAATTAAATGTGGCGTGATATTTACAGCAAATTTTTTTAAGCTTACGAAATATGAACCGTGGGCCAGTAAATTTACCGAGATTTCTTGTCTGAATTGTTCATAGCCTACTATATTAGGCATACATTGAACATGTGTTGAAATATAATTCTCTGAGGCTAATTGCATATTTTAGGATAAGGTAGGCCAACTAAATAAAAATTGATTTTAAAGATTCGATGAAAGACGACTTATTTGGTGACATACCTATGTTGGTGATACAAATAATTTTTTCTCTCAAATCTTAGATAACCCGAAAACATTTTCAAAATTTGGCCGAAAGACAGTACTATCCAAATGGAGACTCCATGATATTTACGTTATAAGTTTTGTAGAACAATAAAATAAGGGTGTGTTGAACTTTGTTGAAAAATGTGAGAGTGCGCGCAAATAATGTGATATTTTACGTGTGAACTGTGTGCTTGGAGGAAGTAGTGTCTATAAATGATGTACTACTCTTAAAATACTGGAGAATTTTTCGGCATTGGCGGTTACAATTCATTGTGGAACAGCTTTTTTGTCAACCCTTGTGAAGTAAGCCAAATTAAATCAGATTTTTGTACTGTTTTTGACGAGCACTACATGTAATGATTTTATTTTAAAGATTAAAATTAAATGTTTGAATATATGATTTGGATTCTCTGATAATGCAATCAAATAAACCATGTATGTAACTAACATTTAACAAATTCCTTAGTGTCCTACAAGCTATCATGAAATGAGGTACTATCGCCAGATTTGATCTATAGCCTCACTAAATAAGACCCTTGCATTAAGAATTAGAATGTATCCTGCATTTTGAGAGTGGAATAGCCAGTTTATGATTCCATTTCTGATTTCGTAAATGAAGGTTCTGGCACAGAGTTTACGTATTGAGTCAGGTATAACAAAAGTTTCAGCAAAGTAAGATGGCATGATGCAAATATTCCTAGTTTTTTCCTAATTTTTAGCCTACTTACCAAAGGAAAAAGTAGGCTTATGAGATCACATTATGGTATGTGTCAGTGGCGTAGCGTAGCTGTGCTCTAAAGCGTGCGGTATTAACAGCGACTATACGCTTTGAGCAGTTGTGTTGTTGCAGAGACCAAGGTGTATATATTATAGGATAATTGCTACCGTGCCTCTTGTACGCTACTGGCTGTGGAGTGTTCCTAACCATACAACTCAAATTGTTCCTAAGACAACTCAGTGTTGTGTATAGTCACTGCTGGGCACCTCACACCTTGGAACACTCCACGCGACGTCCCTGGTCTGTGTGTCTGTGTATATGTATAGTCGCTCGGGATAAAGTGAGCACTAAACATTTTACATTTGAAAATATCGCTAGCTGTTACTGCATGTGATTCAACATAAACTGTAGTTGCTTTGCTACTTATGTGTTTGACTGCGAAATTACACTACATAGTTCCGTGTACATTCCTATTTAAATTCAATAATACTGAATCAAAATCAATGGAAATCAACATAATTGTATTTCATATAATCAGTAAAAATTTTTTATCTAAATATTCAAGTTTATAATGACTGCACAGTTTATCTTACACGCGCTAACATCAAGTGACGTGTCTAAAAAGGCTAGACACACCCCGTCGTTAACCGTTACGCGGGGAAAGATACTAACTGGCTGAAAATAGAACTGTAGCAAGGCTTTCTTGAGTGCTTACTTTATCTCGAACCACTTGCATGTACGTGTATGTGTGGGTGTATATGTTGGTGGACCGAATTTCATCAAACTTTGTAAGCATATAGATAATTGTAATGTGACTTGAATTTTATATATTTTGTTTGCGCCTTATTAATATTTTCAAAATGGTGGCCATTAAAAAATTTTCGATCTTGCTGATATCTAAGGAACTGTAAATTGGAATATCATAAAATTTAGTACCACACATTTAATACACACGAAGCAGACTTGACTTTTGTGAATTTCGCATATATTGTGCTCATATTTTCAAAATGGCAGCCATTTTTTTTTTTTTGCGTAGTGTTACATATATCAGGAAATATTTTTCCAGAATTTCACCAAACTTAGTGCACATATACCACATACAAATTTACTTCAATATTAGCCTCTTAGTACATTCTGTGTTCATATTTTCATAAAGGAGGTCATTTTTATATTGTTAGCATTGTATCACATGCCAAACTTGGTACACATATACTACATACAAATCTAACTTGACTTTTGTGTATTTCGATCAACCTGTGTTCGTATTATCGAAATGGTAGCCATTTTTATATTCTTAGCATTGTGCTACACATCTTAGAAAATATTTTAAAAATTTCACCAAATTTGGTACATGTATACTACACATAAATTTGACATAACTTTTGTGTTTTGTTCATCCCATGTTCATATATTTAAAATAGCTGTCATTTTCACATATTTAGGATTGTATTACATACGTGACGAAATATTTATCAAAATGTCGCCAAACTTGGTACATATATATACTACAAGCAAAACTGTTGCAAATTTTATTCAACCAGTGTTGATATTTTCAAATTGGCGGCAATTTTCATACTTTAGCACAGTATTTCAATTTTAGGAAACTGTTTACACATTTTCACCAAATTTGGTACACATATACGACATATAAAGCTGACTTAACTTTTGTTTATTCTGTTCATATTTTCAAAATAGCTGCTATTTTTATATTTTTACTATAGTAGGACTTATCTGATGAAATATTTTCAGAAATTTCATCAAACGTGCTACACATAATACATATTTAAGCTGACTTGGCTTTTGCCTATCTTTTTATATTTTTATAATAGTTTTAATACTGCGGATATTTTTTATCTTTATGATAGAAAGACATTTCATAAAATGTTCTTCAATTTACTTTAACTGGATACTCGTATATCGCTGACTAAGCTGACTTATGTTTAGTACATTTTGTGTATCATAAGACTAAATGAATATTATAACTTATAATTCGCAGATTAAATACATGCTTGTAACTTAAATGGTTAATTTCCATCTCTTTGAGGAAAGTAGTAGTTTCAGTTATGCTGGTAACTTCTTGTTACCATTATAATATGACAAATGGTCAAAATACTTTTGGAATGTTTCATAGTAAACTTGTTTCTATTTTTTCACTGAATTGTAATGAAAAACATCAATTTTAATACTTCCTTTCATAATTAGTTAGTACCTGTAGGTTTTTTTGTAAAATGGTATGAATCCATTGCCAGAAGAATACATGGTTTTTTGTATGGCATATTTGATATGATAAAGCACAAAAAATTTTAACATTTTCCCTCGTAAATGAGATGTCACCAAAGTAGGTATATATCACCAAATTAGGAATGTATGGGAAGATTTTTAATAATTCATATTCCTCTACATAACTTTAACAGTGAATTTAATTTGCTATCGTACTGGGGCACTGAAAAAGATGTACATAATCTTTATTAAATTGGCAGAAAAAATCGCGTTTGACCGTCTAGATTACAAATAATCAGAAATTGTTGCCAATTCATGCCACTTCACCCTGTAGTAACATAGCCATACATTAAGGAAGAGCTACGTTGCACCTGCAAAGAGAGGTTGAATTTGTGTCGTTTGGTGAATAAAAAGCGGCCCAACGCTATGTAAGTTTAAAGTTCGTAATGTTATACTGTGTCATCAGTTTTCTATGAAAAGGCACTAAAAGAAAACCACATTATCCCATTAAAGTACCAACTAATCCCGCACATTCTACCATGCAGTAACACAAAATCTTACATTTACGATATTTGTTTATAAGTTTAAATTTTTTATGTAAAGTAACGGGTGAGCGTACATGAATTATGCTTAAAACGAGATATATGTGACTAATCTGCTATTACTTTTGGTGTCTAAAATATAGCCATCATATTTCGCTCATCAAGAATAAATTTATGGCTTCTCTTTGAATTTTAGGGACTTTCATAAAATGAATGTATACGTAACCAAGAAAACCTAAGCACTAAATGTACAATATATGCTAATTACTTCGTTTGGTTATCTTGAACCACAATATTATGCTACATACAATGCCTGGGTTCACCTACTGTACCAATACTACGCTTTATAAGTAATTTTAATTTTTTGTGACTTGGTGGTAGGTCTTCTAAACGTTATAAGTTGGTTTCAAGAGAATAACACAAAAAATGCTCTTATAGCGTGACTGATGTAAATTGTAAAAAACATACAGTTCCGTGATAACATTTCAAATAAAGTAAAATGTTACATTATATTAATTTTAAAGCACACTATTACATAGCCCTAACACGAAGAGTAGGTTGCCGTGGTCTCTGGTGGACAGTGGAGAAAGCAGGAGCATGAAAAGCTCAGTTAGTTCAGCCAAGCACATAAAGGAGTGCCAGTTGTTGAAACACGGGCGACGGTGGCGATCTCACTGGCCTAGAACTGTAACCTTGGCTGGTGTATTTTTTAGAATTATACATGTTCAATGATTTCGCTAGGCAGGTAGAACGAAGGACACTTTTCTTCCATCAGAGACGATCCTGAAACGATTTTGATATATTAATTTATCCTAAAGTAGTTTGTCCTAAAATCATTTCTCCTAAAATAGTTTGTCCTTAAATCGTTTGTCCTAAAATCATTAGTCCTAATTGCGTTTGTCCTAAAATCATTTGTCCTAAAATAATTTGTCCTAAAATCGTTTGTCCTAATTTCGTTTGTCCTAATTTCGTTTGTCCTAATTTCGTTTGTCCTAAAGTCATTTATCCTAATTTCATTTGTCCTAAAATCATTTGTCATAAAAGGTGTTTGTCCTAAAGTCGTTTGTCCTAATTTCGTTTATCCTTAAGTCGTTTGTCCTAAACTACATTTGTCCTAAAATTATTTGTACTAAAGTCATTTGTCCTAAAATCGTTTGTCCTAAAGTTGTTTATCCTAATTTCGTTTGTCCTAAAGTTGTTTGTCCTAAAATCGTTCATCCTAAACAGCATTTGTCCTAAAATCGTTTGTCCTAAAAGCATTTGTCCTAAATTAGGATAAACGATTTTAGGACAAACGACGTGTACCCCGTAAAATTACGGACATTTGATTTTGCTTTATTAAAAGATCCACCGTGAAATTACGGGCAAATTGTTTTCCTCATATAAAAATTTACATTACACTCTCTTTTTTTTTTTTTTTCGAAATACCGGAAACTCTTCTTTGCTACGTTTTCTCGAGATCTTGACGTAACTTATGAAAAGTTACGGCAAAGCATCAGTAATCTAGCAAAACCGACAGATTTGAGTTAACATAAAATTAAGAACTGCTTCCATGTGTTACCGAATTTTTCTGAAATTATTTTCGTGAATTTACAGAAAATTTTAACATTATTGATATTAAGCGTTAAAGTACACTGTAGGATTCCACTGACTTCAGAGATCCTAGTTTGACTATTTCAATCAGTTCTGGCAGTTACTCAATTTTTTGTGAGTAATTGTTCATATAACATTACATTTCAGAAAATATAAACAATAATTTCAAAAACCATGGTTTTAAGTAGCAAATGGTTACGGGCCAGAAGTTTTAAAAGTGTATGAAACCAGACAAGAAATACTGTCTTTGCTGTGTGAATAAATTGTCATAAATTTATGAAAATCGCACAGTTAGAGCAAATATTTTGCGAAATATTATAAATTATATATTTTTAATTGAAAAAAACGTAAATGCGAGTTTTTCGTTTCCTGTAAATTTAGATTTTATTAACAATTTGACATACTGCTGCCTTATGTTACTTTAAGTTTCATTACATAGCTAAAAACAACTAATTTATCATTGAAGGTGTCAAGTTTCTTGTACATTTCACGCCAACCTCTAAGTTTACGAAAACCTGTAAACCGTGTCGTATGGTGGTTGCTGAAATCTGCATCCTGCCCTTACCTGAAGAGATCCAAGATGATCGAAACACGGGTATGTCATTCTAATCCTTGAACGGCCTTACGGTTAGGATAAGAATTTGGATTTAATCAATTGAGGACTTTACATTCAAAAGGGACTATGTACCATTTTTGACAAAAATGAGTTAGGTACATAGAAAGGTGCAAAAACATTAGGTCGAAGACATACATAAAGTGCTATCTCCTAGTGATATTCATGCGTGCCCTACATCAGCACAATTAGATGAATGGAGTAACATCAACGCATTCTAGTCCATTGAAAAATTTATATTGATGTTCATAAGTGTTTTGTATTTATTACTGTTCGATTGCTCGTATTTACTATTTTCCTATTGTAATAAATATGTGAACGCATTTGGATAATTCCTTGTTCATTTGTTTGTCGCAATATACTGTTTTAGTCATTATCTAGAAACTTACCTTTTGGCACTTAGCCCCTTATGAATGTTAAGTCTTGAATTGCTATATTCATGAAAGGTGAAAGGTACAAGAAACTTGACACCTTCGATCACATACCGCCAAGAAACACAGTTTAATTTATCATTGCCTACCATAAGGAAAGTCTGAGAGCGAAAGGCAACGAAACTGCAATAAAATTATATAATTTGAATGTTTGCAGTGGTAAAATTACATACTTTGCTAGGCTTATTCGTTACTATTAATATTAATTGAACTGCTTATAACAAAGTAAAAAGATAATTGTGAAGCGACGCCTAAGTAATGAAATGACTCGACGGTCTTGGCTTGTTTACCGAAGCTAAACAGATGAAAGATTCAAAAAAAGTCTGCAGAAAATGTTACTTAACAAAATCCAAATACAGTATTTCAACTACAACAAGCAGAAAACTGCGATTCACTAAGATTAGGCATCAATCTCTCGCATGTCAGTACAACCAAATCCATATTTACAGATATTTCACTATGGAGGAAAGAATCCTCACATCTTAAAAAAAAAATACCGTGCCTTTAGTAATGAACAGATACGAAAATTTGTATATGCTACATCACAAATTAATTCGTGACTTTGTGGAAAATTACAATATTTCTTGTTACATTGGTAAGATCTTATAACGGTATAGAACTGTTTCATGCGTGCCAAAACAATCACTTTTTTTTCATTATGAAGTATTTGATGGCTGCGCCGCATCTAAGTACGGGATTGAGAAACACTCGTGAACTTGGTTTGCATGCAAGCACACAGCCTTTAGGACTGTGCGTGGATGGATTTCCATCACTTACTGCTTCAACTCGCTTGGCCTAATGGTTTAATCTTTACTTGTCATGAATAATAAAATGCCTTGCAGTCTAATCAGAATACATACATAAATTACATTTTGCAATAAATATTGTTTAGAAGAAATTCGTGCATACATATGTACTGTACATTGTGCAATGTAAACTGCACATAAACAATGTAGTGTTTATGATGAATTTTCCTTTATATATCTTACAAGGAATTCTGTAATAGGTGGTTCGGGATAAAGAGAGTACTTTTAAAGCCCTAGTTACTTATTTCCTTTCAGATGATTTGCGGTTTTCTGTTGTTTTTAATATGAACAAAGAAACCTAAATAACTGAAATCAAACGCTAACGTTTAAGTTCACAATAAATAAAATGTGTAATAATTGTTCTAGGCAAGCCGATCGCCAAAAACGCTTACTTCTTCACTAACTACGTAAATGTGTGATTGAACGAGTAATAGATTTAAAAAAATAAACGATATAGTGCCAGATTTAAAATGAATTTTCTGCTACCAGAAGTAATTTATCGAAGAGTACGAAGCGACATGAAAATCACACAACATACGCCTGATGACTGCACACGAACGAAATACAAAAGATAAATATTATATAACACAATTCAATAATTTTGTTTGGCCAACTTACATTACAAAATCTTGATTGTGAATAAAATTTTCCAGAACATTATAAAAGTGATATTTGCTCATTTTAATTTAACACAGAAAGCGTCGCAGTAATACTATTTGCTTTAGTTTGAAGATAAAGTTTTATTGTCAACCACGGGTAACGTGTATTCTTACGCATTACTTAATGCTATGTTACTCGGAATTTTTAGTTTTAGGGGTAGAGATGGTCAAATCATTCCCAACAAAGAAAACTAGACATTGTGGACATTTATGTAAGAACTGATTAGGAAGGTATAAGACAAGGCTATTAATATAATAAAAATCAATAAAACTATTAATTTTAAGAGGAATCTTTAGTTACAAATGTTTGCGTTTACCCATTTGGTATCCGTTTAGGAACTACACAATCGCGAACAACAACAACGTATCGACTTTACGACTTAAAAAAAATGTTCGATATGGCCAACATTCTGTATGGCTTAAGTATTGTGGTAGCAGCAGGTGACTGACAACACATCGTGGACTTGTCAGAGTGGGTACTGTTCGAAATGGCCACAGGTGGAGCCCTTATCAGCGACGATGAAACGCTCTTCCCGTGCAACAATACTGTTATCGTACTTACGTACTTGGGGGAAAACTGGTTCACTCAACTCACGACACCTGGGTCTATCCACGCTAACTACACGCGATTTGTTCCTATCTTACGACATCAACAAGTGTGGTATTTTAGTTATTTGTGTTACCACTGTCTGTTACACAAGTGCCGTGATTGTGTACCTTCAGCCTTTATTTCACGACAATGATTGTGATAGGGTAGGAAATAGTTCCTTGCTATAAAGATGCCTCCTTTGAGCCCTGCTGGTGTTGTGGCTTATCATACCATAAGGGGACGTATACGACGGGGCTAGGAGGGGAGCATCTTTAGTGAGCGACTCGAATCCGGGCGGACACTTGAGGGTAGACGTCGTTGACAGTTGTGTCCGCTATATAAATTTTCAATGCGCCTGCATGCTATAAGTTTTCACTAATTGTATTCGAGTGTGGTTTCTTGGGGCTTAGAATCGCCTTAATGTATTTAGATTTGTTTTACACTGCAACTGGGTTCATTTGTCAATAGATTTTCGAGGTGTGACTAAGTCCCTGTTTTGTTAAATTTTGTATATAGGTTTATTTAGACTAATTTGTATTTAAGGTGCCTCTTTAGGCAGCTTTGAAAATTAGTAAATTTATTTAATTAGGTATTGCTACATTATCGAACTAACGTAAATTTAAATATATTTGGTAACTTTTAGGAAATTACGAAAATTTTTTTGAAAGCTGGGCTGGCACCCACTCAAAAATTTGAATAATTACATTTAATTGACCTAATAAATTTATTATATACTAAGTAGTCTAAAAATAATGTAATTATTATTTTTTTCTCTTTAGTGCACCTTTTTTTTTTTTCAGAATATATATTTTTTTAAGTCAGTTCTTACCGTCTTTGGTCAACAGCCCAATATCCTTGTGTAGCAGTGAGTATTACGAGTGACAGGGTTAACAAGACAGTACACGAGCTGGCCATGTCAGTACAACTCCTGCAACAAAGCACATTATTTCACTCACACACATTTTAAAATAAGAAACACACGTGTGCAGCAGAAATATATCGAACCCGTGTTTTCTTGAATGCGACTCCAGCGCTTTGCTGCTGCACACCTTGCTCTTGTAACAGCACATAAAACACGGTTCAAAGATGTTAACGTTAAAACTAAATATTTATTATATTTTTCCCCATGAAGTTGTAAACCCTTCAAGAAACCCAATTTTAAAATCTCAATTCCTAAATTGTTAAAATGTGTAAAATTTTATCTCAGAAATATCTTAATTTTTTTTCGATAGTATATTTGTACATTCTTTATCATCATGTAGCCCTTATACTGCAAATACAAATAATTCCAAAAAATTAAAAATATTTTGATGTTAAAATTGTAAGTGGGTGAACTGGAATCAACCAAAGTGTTTCCTAAGTTTCTACAAATATTTGCAACACAATATTCATATAAAATACTACCTACCAATGTTCTTCAATAATGACCGAATAATTTTTTAATATTTTTTTCATTAATTAATAATATGATCAGCACAACACTATTATAGCACTCATAAAGAATTTATTGTTGCTATGATTAAGTAAAATAAAAACACGGTAAGTAATACACTCAAACCAAAGTATTGTGATTCATAAAATAATTATCTTGTAAACTTTGGCATTCATATTAAGTTATTTCGTGTTTTACAGTTGGTTAAGTCACTCATGATTAGTAATAATAGAAATTTTTTTCTACCAGCATACTGTCGCGGACCTCCCTTGTTTGTATTTTATTTTTATTATAGTCTGCTACCATATTGAAATAAAATTGGCTCTTGAAATGCATGCTGGTAGGAAGACCGGACACAAACTAGGCTGTTGCCTATGACTGCTGCTCATGTAGAGCTAACATTACAGTTTAAAATTGTATAAATAATTCCCAGAGGTTATTTATATTAAAAATAGATATAAAATATAGGTCAAATACCAGAAACATTTAAAAAAAATTAAATACTAGATTTTACAATTATTTTGTTGTTAAGTTTACATATAAACTTATATTAATTTGAGAAATAATTGTTTTTATAGAAACGTAAATAAATAAACACTTAATATAACAATTACATTTACGTTACCTTTTTTATATTTAATGTATCAAACACGTTTATGTTGAATGTTGAGAAAGAGAATAACAGACGATGCATTAACGACATTGCTGTATCCATAGTCAATATAAAAATAATAATAAAATCTGTGAGGCGGCTACTTATCGCCATGTTGAATGACGCGGTGACATCACGCCATGGCCAATTCGGTCTGCCTGGTTAACAGACAGTCGAGTCACGAACATCGTGAACTTGACAGGGAATTAAGTTGAAACTTGTAACTGACACTGGCATCTCGAAAATGGCATCTTTGAAATAGTACTAGTAACTGGAAACAGCATCTCGAACTAACATTTGCAACTTGCACTTGCATCTATCACTTACACCCTCTGTGAACAGAGGCAAAAACCGGGAAAATTTAGTTAACATTCGTGACTAGTTAAAAGGGGATGGCCTCTGACGGCGGGAACACTTACCAAAGCTGAGGGTGACGAAAGCTCCGAAAGGAGCATCTAGAATATAGTAAATGTAGAATCTTGAAAAATATGTTCTGCATTTTCCAGAAATGTAACTACGGCACTACTCTATTATAAAATAACAAAAGAACTAGAGTAGCCTTGTATTGACTACATCTTGA